>JASDQU011508070.1:20867-41439 GCA_032191745.1 Picea mariana
ACCCTAACTAACCTAGCGTCTAACCCTAGCTATTTTTGAACTAACCTTAATGAGATGACGTCCTGCTAATTTTACACTTGTGCTTGGATAAAAAGGTGCGGCCTAGTCTTCTCATCATAGCCGTGGAGTTTTATTACATTTTGTTGGTTGAATTTGTCAAAACGTCACTCTTTGGCTAGCTAACCCTAAACTGCAACAAGATTTATATAGGTGACATCACATAGTTTTGATCTCTTGCTTATGCTTGCAATGTTGTGACTTTTCTCACCTCTCTTGATAGAAATTGAGTCATTCTTTGCATCTGTAAGTTTATTTGCTAAAACGTTGAGCTCTTTTGTCTTTCTTTTGACCTATTGATTAAGGCTGACGTCACACCTATTGCAGCAACAATATAGGTGACGCAGCATCATTGTCTGTATGAGATAAATTGGAATATTTATTGCATTAATGATATAATACAAGGTTTAATTGTGAAACATTGAATGCTCATTATCTCTTATGCTTTGTTGAAGAAGTGATATAAACCATTTGTCTCTTTTTAGCCATCATTGACTTCGTCAATAATAGCATTGATCATTTGCTCATATATGTATTGGAGGATAGTCATTTAATGAAGTACTAACCCACTGCAAGCACATATTCTAGTTTTCTTTGTCTTGTCTCGCAAACAGGTGCATCATCAGTGGATCTTTCTCCTTGACTATCTCATACTTGGCTGTAATCTATGAAAGGGAACCTATTATCTTGATCCATTATCCTTAGCCCTTATTGAACCCATATTACATAGGGATGTCTCCCTTGCACTAGCCCTCCTAAATAGAAAGAGCCCCCCATCGAGGTGACAGTGGGTGGGGAAGCTCATGTTACGCCGGTTTCAAGCCTTGTCTCAAGCTGCCTAAAACTCTCCTACAAACCGTGCAATAACACCCTCAAAAGAAACATTTCCTTGTAAATGTATATTGTAATTTCATAGTAAATATGGACCATTCATTATAAGGTCACATATCTGACGGTAGAAGTTATGTTAGGGTTTTTTTCCCTAGAAGGAAAACCTCTTTTATGAGGGAAATGTATTACAGCCGTGTATCATTGCAAATATTGTATTCTGAGAGAGGAGACTATGAGAGCAATAAGAGGAAGTTACAACATGTGTGTTTTAAGTTGTATCCCTTCATTTTGATGGATAATAAAAAGGAAGGACCTGAAAATTTCTCTGGTGGACGTAGCCCACACTGGGTGAACCACGTATATTTGTGTGTCTCTATTGTATTGTGTATCTTCTGTGTTTTATTTCCACATTTGTTTTATTTTATTGTTTCGCGATCCTGTTTTTCTAGCACCCACTAGTTGAATCTTTCTAGTCTCTTCCTAAAATAACATAGTAGTTTCTTACTGGCAAATCAATGACTTGAATATTACAGGTGGTCTTAATTTCAAGATATGCACACAATACCAAAGTTACATCTTTGATTTTACCAATGGTAGCATGTTGCTAACTATTATCTAATAACATACTTTTTGAATTTTCATTTGTGCATGAAATACCTAATTCTTCCATGATGATTTTATAAATAACACTGGGACCAGATCCCCCATCAATCAAACGATAATGTGCAATATTATCCATAATATTCACTGAGACATAAAAAGGAGTATTTTTTACATAATTCCTAGGATTATATGAATCTAACTTATCTATATAAAATTCTTCTTCATCTTTTTCCTCGGGAAAACTGGAAACAATAGAAGTTTTACCTTCCATAAAATATTTCAGATGCTTTTGTTGTTCATGAACAGTTACCATATCTAATAAAGAGGAATATTCTTTAATGTTAGCCAATTGTTTCAAAATATTATGTTTTGATGAAGAAGATGAGGTTAGAATCACCTTAGGAATCTGATTACCCCTTGTGATTTGAGGATCAGTTTGATGAAAGGATGTACTTGGAGAAAAAATGGTTTTAGGAGGGCCACCTTTGTTTTTGTTACGATAATATTTATTTCGAGTATCAATTATCATTACATCCTCTTCATGAGCCCAATATAAGTCTACAATCATGGTATCATATATTTTTTGAAAGATTTTTTCTCTTGCATTCTTTCTAATCTCACAAGTGTTCTCATCATGATTTTCCTCAAAGAAATTACACCAAGCTCTTGAGATTATTTCTTTTGGTTGAAATCTTTGACTCTGATTTCTTAAGGAATAATGTGTGGAGGTTTCTGTAGACGTAGAGGTAACACCCTATTAATACCTAGACACAGCCTCGGTTTTTGTGTAAAACCCCTTATTAAGCCCCATATATTGAATTATTACATTTATAGTATTATAATTGTATGTTGGCTAGAACCTTTCATGCTACCCTTTCATTATAATTGTACCCTTTGTCTCCTATATATATACCAAGGAGACCTAGTCTTAGGATCATCTTATCACATCTCATATTGTATTCTGAATTGGATATATTGTAAAAATATGTTTCACCCTCAAAGTGGACTATATTAATTGATGTTTTATCATTTTTAAGGTGTTGGATCCTAACATTTGGTATCAGAGCATCTATCCTAGGGTTTTGCTTCTTCAAGAGAGTCAGCTTGGCATTTTTTCTATAATTTTTTTCTAGGATACTTCATATAGAGAAACTTGGAGGTTATTTAGAAGAAATATCAAGGTACTTGTGTTTAAAATTTCAGTTTTTGGGTCGTTATATTTTCAGAGAGATACCCCATGGAAGATAGCGTTTTTTGACTAGTCCTATAACTAGTCTCAAATAGGTGTTCTGGGGAAAATATTCATATATTTGTTAGTGAGAATCCAAATTATGTGAGACTAGTTTCATTTGAAAGAGGACAATCCATAGTATTTATGGTACAAATTTCAGAATTAGGTATTAAATATTGGACAGATGGCATTCTATACAAGTTCGCTCTTCTAGAAAGGCAAAAAATCAGCAAGGCTTGGAAAGTTACCCTAACTTTCACTTGGCACATCCAATTTTGGTTAGACCTATGGAATTATAGAAAATACATTTAAGTATTGCATGCCTAAATTTTAGACTCAAAGGGGCCAAATTTCATAAATACATCAGAAGGAAGGTTGACCAGGATGATAGACTCCAAATTAAGGGCTTGAAATGTACGTAACTTACAATTGGCATAGTTGTTTTATTGGAATATATGTTTTTGGTGATGTAATAAAGAGGAAAAAGAGGAGAATTACTATTTTCTCACATGGCTCCTCCAAAATTTACTTCACCAGCTAAACCTCCACAGAGATAAACCATGAATCGAGATGAAATCAAATAGATTTAATACCAGGTGGAAAAAGAGGATAATTGAAAATAGGGAACAAATAGAATACAAGATGGATGAAACTATGAAAAAAATTATGGACGAAATGGAAAATAATATGGATAAGAAGATGAATGAAAACAATACACACATGGAAAATAAGATGGAAGAAAATAAGATTGACATGAAAAAGAAGATGGATGAAGATAAAGAAGAAATACAAAAGTCCATGAAAGAATTGGAAAATTCCACGTCTTCCATGATCTTTCAGGATCTGGATGAGAAACTCCCTAAAGGAGATATCAAAATGCAAGGAACTCATGAAAATAAATGTAGTATTCATGTTGAACAACTTGTCAATAATAAGAAATTTTCAAGTGGATTTAACTCTAATAGCGGAGTTAAATATGGTGGGGGTTGTAACATCCAGTTCTAATGAGAACATTTTATACTGACTTATTTTTTGAGGACACTTGGGAGCAAGTGATCCAGTTATGATAAATTATGATTATGCTTTGCTTATGGGTTATGTTATGATTTCATTGTGATTATATGTTAATTTATAAATGTATATATGTATTGATATGTACGATTGATGAGTTTCCCTAAGTGTGTAGGATACATGACACGTTGATGATGTTGACGAAATCAATGAACTTCCTTAGACTCTAGATTGAGTCAAGGAGTGGACTTGTATTTGGTTTGAGTTTTGAGTATTTATTTACATGTATATATGATGATTTCAGTATGGATGTTATGTATATGGATTATTGATAGTGTTCTTATTAGTGGATGAATGCTTGATGACTCTTGCTAATTCAACTCACATAAGGAGTAAAGGGGCCATGCACAGAAACTATAAAGTTGAGGGAGAGGTGTGGCAACGTCCATGTCACAAACTACTAGCACTCTCACTGTGACCTGAACTATAGGTTAACTATTACCTAGTTCGATAGGTCCACGATGTCGTGAGGTCAGACTAAGACAGTCACTCACGAATAATTCTAATGGGCACACAATAAGGTGGAATCTTTATTCCTTAGAAGCCCTTAGTCTCTCACAAGGTCTACCAAGTGGATTTTTGACTCTAAGTGTCAGAAAAACCTCTAAACTAGTCAAAGGCGAGTGGCACCCTTAGATCACGTAGGTGCATCTTGAAGGGCATGTCGCATAATCAAATGTTAGTAATAAAAATCTAGAAGGCTTAGAAAATAAAAATAAAATACTTAGACTTCGTTAGAAAGAGAATGCAAACAATTATTCAATTAAAAACAAGAAAATAACAAAGAGTCTAAGTCTAAAGAGGTTTGTTTAAGTAAACCATAAAAAGGGAATAAAATAATTAGACTAGAAATTTAATTGAATGAATAAATAAAAATAACCTTGGGTAAATGCAAATGTGTGCATGAAAATAATAAAAATGATTTATAAATAAAGAGAAAATAAAACACGAGAGAATAGGTGGTCCACATAGAGTAGCATCTTCAGTTAATCTACCACTAATCTTAACTAAAAGAAGACAACTAATCCAACTCAAACTAAGATCTAGTTAGGGGACACAAATTAAATGAGAGATTCATGAACTAAGAGACATCTAAGAGGAAAAATAGGAACACATTGAGGAATGTGACAAAATTTTTCTAATTAAATAAATTAAAAAGAGAAATTACATGTGCAACTTGGGGAGAGTGTGACACATGTAATGGGTGAATAATCATTTATTTAAATTATTAAAAATTAATTATTTGTACACGAGGACATGTGTCATTGGGAATTTTTATATAAAATAATTGGAGAGATTGGGAGAGGGATCTCACTTGGGTTAGTACTGTTATACTGTCAAAATTTTTCTTGACTAAGTTTTACTTGTGAGAGTTGGGTTCCAAAGCTTGAAAGGAGTGAAAGATCTTCCTTGAGAGGTAAGTTTTGGTGCTATTGTTTCTGGTTTCTTGTGTATGGCCCCTTTGTAGCTCAGGGGGCTAAGGGAGAAGAAGAGTACCCCTAGAACTGGTTGGGAGGTACCGGTGAGATTGTGGTTGGAAAGAAGAAAAGGATAAATAACAAATTACAAATTTAGATTGACAAGAGCTCCGCACCAGATTCAAGTTTGGATCGTCATCAAAATTTCATCTATATACGGGATAAGGTATTTAAATTCAAATAGTTATTGTAATCTAAAAATTTTCCTTGTATTCAAGGTATGGAAGAAATTGTCGAATTGTAAGTAGTTGTTTGATCTATTTATGTATACAACTTTTATCAATATATGAGATGAATTAAATTTATATATGTAGCACTGTTGGATTAATTTCCTAAACGAACGCAGTTTGTGATTAGCTTTCATTTTGTAAACTTGTTGTTTAGGAAGTAAACTTGTTGTTTAGGAATTGGTATTACGAAGAATTTTGTTTAATAATGGAGCCTGCAGATTCTTTGCATTAATATGTTATTATGTTTCGACTTACTATAGGATTGAATTTCCTCTTAAGGAGTATAAATTTTTAAAAATATTGAGGAAGAAGTTATTATGAAATGAATATTTCAGAGAAGAATAGTTTATTTTAAATAGTTGTCAATTGCATTTTTATTTCATGAACTGAAGACCATAGAGAAAAGTCTCCTTTTTTATAGAAATTTCATCGAATTATCATAACCCAATTACTTGTTTACACTCAGTCCTGTGAGATAGTAACATTCCATTATCCTCACTGGTTTTTTTTCTGCTTTGGAAGTGTTAACATTCTCTTAAATTTAAAAGAAATGGACGAGTAAATTTTTTTTTTTGGAATTTTGACTTTTGAACCTGTGTTCATCTTAGGAACGGTAAGCATTTACCCTATTCACATTCCCATTTCCAAATTTTAAATAAACTATCCTTCGTCGAAATGGTTGTAGATGGAAAGGTATTGATCAAGAAATTACTGGACTTACCTTATTAGTCCCTGCCTCCGGCTAGGGACTATAGTTTTCACTTTGCGGTCAACCATCGTTGACCACTATTACTAGGTGCATTTTGGTGATTTAAATGGTGCATTTTAGTATGAAAACTTTTAAATCACTCAATTTTTTTATGTAATTTATTATTAATTCATTTTTTTTACTCATTTTCCCATATTTTTGTATTTTCTAAAGTCGAAAACTTCAAATTTTCATTGGTTCAACATGGTTGATGGGATTAAATACGCACTGTGGAGGGCTATTTAGGTGAAAAGAACATTTAAATTAATTTTGAAAAGAACAAAAAATAATGAAATTTAGGTGTGTCAATATTATCATTAATTCCTGCTACACAGCAACCGATGTCTGCACGTCTCTGGAGCCTTGCCACATCTTTCCCATGAAGGGCAGTCCAGTGATCCTCTACCGCCACGGCTCCATACCCAGATTTGGGCTTCCATATCCAGATAATGATGAATAAACAATCCGGAGATTATTATGATGGCAGTGCACAAGAAAGGATGGCTAGGTTTCTGGCAAAGCTGTGAAACATGAAAATTGAGATATTTGAGTCATGGCCACATAAATACTCGACGCCCTCAAAAGGATGGAACAACTTTGGCCAAAGTGATTCATTATGCCATGGCTGCCACCTCCTGCAGTATTTGTTTCCTTGGAAGGGCCACTTCCGCCGCCTCTGCACTGGATTTATTGTAGGTGCTAGCGCCATGAATTACAGGAAACATTCCAAGGGTTTTGTAAGTGTACAGTGAAATCATAATTTTTTTCTTTGCTTACAGCTCAAGTCACTCGCAGGGCCGTCTGTGTTGAATTATAGTTCTACGTAAATCTAAGCGGAGTTCATTGATCTGTTCATGAATGCCTCTGCTGTGATGATGCAGGGGTTTGTAGTTTCTATTTATTGTTTTTGTTTGTGTCTTTTAATCTCAATTCTTCTTGCACTGCTAAATTTGTAGGGAATTCTTCCTCCTTATTGGTTGTTCACTTTACCTGTTGTAGGCTTATATTTCCCAGGTTATTTATATCCAGTTTCCATGTAGGTCACCTAGTTCTTTTTCTAAAGTAATTTTATATCTCCTTGCCTTATTATAACCCAAGTTAAAGCAGATTTTAATCCCTCCAGGCTGCTACCAACCCTGCCATTCTTCTTGATTATTAGTCCCAATGCCTTATTGTAATCAACACATATCTAAAGCTACAATGATTGTAATCAGCTGCGGTGATTAAGGATTCAACGAACATTCAGGAGGAGGCGTAGCATACCTTGCGAACCAATTGAAGTCTGCCCAGTTGATACTGATTTAGGCTTTGAAATTCGGTTTGATCCCACCAATTATTGGCACAGGAAGGAGATGAATGAGACGACACGTTGCATGCACTGATTTCAAAGGACTGATAAGAGGCAACAAACGAAGATTGACTCCAATCTATTTTAACCCTACCTCCCTCTGTGGCCCAGCTATCCGCATTGTAAATTATGGAGAAGATCTGCATGGGTGGACCGTTAGGAAATGCAATACCCGCAGCTTTATTGTTCTTGAATACCCGGACATACGTAGAATCAACCCAAAATCTGCTCACAATATATAAATCAACAAGGAACTGAAATGAGCAAAAATATAATTCACCACATATTCACACCTTCTAAATGAAGTTCCGTTTCAGTTACTGAAGCACATACACGATTTGTTGGTGGTTCCAAAGAATTGAATAGTTATGAAAGTCCGCCCTGGGATCAAACCACAGACGGATTCTTTGTTCTCTATTCCCAACTGCATTTGCAAAGACGTTGGTTTGTAGGTTCACAGGCATTCCCGACAGGTTTCCTAGAAATTCTATGTCAAGTTCATCGTGTGAAGATCCTTTTGATGACATCTGAATAAAAAATACCAACGTTCCGAATTAGGTTTAAGTAGAGTGGAGCACCACGTGAAGGACTAATCCCAACATGTCTGGAAATTGATCTGGTGGACTAACTGTCATTTTAGGAAGATTGGGATTAACCGCCCATTCAAGGTGACATCTGTTGGTTTTAAATCATATAACTCTTTTAATAATAATATGCACCATGCACATAGTTCCATCGTTGTAAACATTGAAAACCATATATGCACCATGCACATAGTTTCATAGTCAGTTGTAAACATTGAAAACCATATAGAATATAAAAGGCATCCATCACCTATCACAAGTTATTAGCAAATAAACTCCACTTAAAATTAGTGAAAACCATATAGAATATAAAAGGCATCCATCACCTATCACAAGTTATTAGCAAATAAACTCCACTTAAAATTAGGCAGGGACTAACTGCTTTGCAGCTATTTCTTTTGTTTTATATATATCTTCCAAAACCATGCAAGGCATTTGATATCAATTTCCTTTGTTTTATGTATATCTTCCAAAGCCATGCAAGGCATTTGATATCGCGCACTATTCGTGCAAAGATTTCCTTAAAAAGGGTTAACCTCAAACCTATCTTCATCCTCCTTCTTTTCTTCTGATTTTACCTAATCTCTTTTACAAATTATATTTATTTCGGTTATGGAAATCCACCCAATACAAGAAAGAAATCCCGAGGAGCAATTACCAAGCGATACGCCTCTTAATGTTCTGTAGCACGCCTCTTAAATACTTTTTCTGACCTAAATTCTTGTTGAGTGTAACTAGTTCGTTCCAACTGAGTGTCCTACTCATTCCCAGAAGCACGTTACCCTTAGCAGTGTCATAGTGGGAGATGGAAATAATAACTCTACATAAACCTTGATGTGTAACCTTCTATGATCAGAAATGGGTTATTTACACTTTCCTTTAGTTATTACTTGTCTCTTATTAAATGGAGTGTTGATCATAGATCACTTAAGTTCTTTTGTCTTGTAAAGTTTTTATATCCATCCAATTATAACCAAGTTGTCTAAATAAAATAAAATGAAATTTGCAGTGTAAAACAAGACCCATTAATTATTCTTATTCAATGAACTAGAAATAAAATAATTGTCTTTATATTTAATTGATTAACTACGAAATTATCTATAAATGTCCTAATAAATTTAATTGAGTTTCTAACATACATTAATATGGTAGATGAGTGAAAAGGGAATTTCTTCACCTCATTAAGTATTACTAATATTTCATAATAAATATGACATTGTAATTAAGTATTACTAATATTTCATAATAAGTATTACATTGTAATTAAGTATTACTAATATTTCATAGTACGACATTGTAATTAAGTATTACTAATATTTCATAATAAGTATGACATTGTAATATAGGAGAAGTGTTGAGTTTTACGTAGCCTATACTAGTTATATATATTCAAATTATGATTAAAATGGGTATATGACTAACTAGTAACAATTTTGTTATAAGTCAAGATATATTATTATTGAAAATGATAATCTATAGAATAGAGAGGAACCTTGCCAACAAAATTATTTTGGTATTATAATCCTTGAGTTAGAATAATAGTTAAAGGTGCTTTTGATTATCATAATGCTACTTTAGTATATATTAAAGTCCGAATCAATTAATGACTCAAATATTTTAAATTAACCAATACCTTAGGTTAAGAATATAAAAAATATTATAATTAAAAGTCGGCATTTATATTTGTGCATTATCACAATTGAATAAATAGTTAGATAATGAATTAAATGTTCCATCTTTTCTCGTCATCTTCAATTTTATGTTGTTAGCGTTTCTACATGATAGATCTAGTAAATTTTCATTTGACAACTCAATGAAAACTTTGTATTGCGAAAATAATATTGGTTAAGAATTTTGAGGAATTGATTTGATTAGATTGTTCATGTCTATTATCTTTGTACCTAAAACGTCTTGCTTAATAATTGTAGTACAAGACTTTTGTAACCCTCTTGGGTTCTCATAAGTATGATAATATATATATATATATATATATATATATATATATATATATATATATATATACTTATCACTACTTGTGATAATTAATTTGTATTGTTACAGAGGGGTATGTTACATATGGTATCAGAGTGAGGTTCAACCATGTGACATTGGACCGTTATGTCTTCCACTGTTTTATTTTAATAGTTAAATATGTATCGCTAATAAAATTTTGAAATTGTTATGTCTTTCACTGTCTTATTTTAATAGTTAAATATGTATCGCTAATAAAATTTTGAAATTGTTTCTTGTAGGTATCATGGTCAAAGAACGTAGGATGAGTAGACGATGTGGTGTGGGGGGAAGATGTACGATTCCTCTGAGAGAATCCACACAGGAGGGATCGACTCCACTTGGAGAAGGAGTAGACTGTTGAGAAAGAGCAGGTTTATGTGGGAGATGTGGTAGGTATGATCAGATCTTTCCAGAGGATATCAGAGTCATTGATCACCTGACTTGATTGGGAAGAGGGCATAACGTTTGTGCCTAATGAGGGTTCACAATGCCCTCTAGTGGTTAGTAGTATTGTATACAGGGAACTCAAGAAAGTAAAATTTCTCGAGTTTATGGGTGCCACAGACGACTTAGCTGTTGAAGCATGGTTTTAGAACATGGCGATGTGATTTGCACTTCGTGATTACACCTCGAACATGAAAGTCTACATGGCGTTCTTTCAATTGAAGGGGAGTGCTCTACTTTGGTGGAAGACACTCTTACCGCAACTAAACATGGTCGTTGAAGAACTATCATGGGAATTGTTTGAGGAAAGATTTCAGGAGAGGTACTTGTTTGAGGAATTCATTAAGTGCCAACTTAATGAGTTCAATGCCTTATGACAGGGTAGTTATACGATACCAAAGTATGAGGCCAGGTTCATGGATCTACTCAGATATGCTCCACATCTGAACAGAGAGAAGTTAAAGGTTAAGAAGTTTGTGTTCGGCCTTAACTTCAACATTTGTGTGAACGTGAGGATCTTGATGCCTTAGACTTTGCACGATGTAGTTCAGAAGGCCCTCATTGTTGAGGAAGAGATGAACAATGGGGGTCAGGGCAAGACTCCTTCTAGATAGATAAGACGTGAGACACATAGAGAGTAGCAGCTTTAGACACCAGTTATATAGACTTATGGGCACCGTGATATGCCAGAGGACCTATATTCTCGACACCACGATGACAAAATCCTCAGCATAGGACTCCCTACAGAGCACCGCAATAGCAAAAACAGTTTAGACCCAGTCCACATAATAGACCGGTACAACATACTCCTAGGCCAAAAGATTCTACTTCTGGGACTAGGAGTATCGTACTCAAGAATGGATGTTGGACATGTGGAGAGCCACATTACCATAGAGGTTGTTCTATTGATAAGGTAAGAGAATTTGGATTATCAAGACCTATGACGATTAAATATTTGGGAAAGGCCCACAAGATACATGCAACGGTGAATAACTGCCACACCAACAATCAGTCCACCATGTTAGAGATGTCAGGTATGATCATCGATCAACATTTAATTATTTTAATAGATACATGAGATACTGCAAGTTATATATCTAGTGTTTTTATTAAAATAATTAAGGTAAAGGCAGTCGAACAAGATGAGTTTAGACATGTGGAAATGGCATCGTGTGCTAAGCAAAAGGTTGGAGGAAAAGTGAAGGATTGTAACATTAATTTAGGTGAAATCGTGACAAGTATAAACCTATATGTTACAATATTGGGATCTTACGATATAGTGATCATGATGGATTTTTTAGAATCAAATGATGCGATACTTAACTGCAAGATGAAACAATTAAGTTTGAAAGATGATTTGGGATAGAGTAGAGTAATTGTATGAAGAAACTATGGAGTGTCGTTGAGGTTTATTTCTTCCTTACAATTAAATAAAAGTATGCACAAAGGGTGTACGTTATATGCAATCTTAGAGATTAATGAAAAGGGGGATACAGAAGGATTACAAAATCTTCTTGTAGTATGTGAGTTTGCCAATGTATTTCCTGAAGAATTACCAGGTTTTTCGCCTGAAAGAGAATTGGATTTTACCATAGATATGAAGCCTAGAAATGAACCTATTGCAATTCAATTGAAGGAGTTGTTGGATTTGAGACTTATACGTCTAATTGTATCACCGTGGCGTGTGCCGGTGATTTTTGTTAGAAAGAAGGATGAATTGTGGAGGCTTTGCATTGACTACCTTCAATTGAACAAAGCTACGATTAAGAACCAATATCTGTTGCCAAGGATTGACGATTTGTTTGATCATATGAAGGGAGAAACAATGTTTTCAAAGATTGAATTGAGATCGGGATATCATCAGTTACGGATTAAGGAAGAAGATATCCCTAAGACCACATTTAAGATGAGATTCATAAACTATGATTTTATTGTTTTACCATTTGGACTGATGAATGCCACAAGTGTATTCATGAGTTTGATGAATGGGGTGTTTCGCGAATACTTGGACAAGTTTTTAAAAGTATTCATTGATAATATATTGATTTAATCTTGGATGAAAGAAGAGAACAACAAACAATTGATATTGGTTTTACATTTTATAAGAGAAAACAAGTTGTACGGGAAACTGTCAAAGTGTTCTTTTTATCAGTCAAAGATTCATTATTTAGGACATATCATATCTAGAGAAGGTATCACTGTAGATCTAATGAAGGTTGATTCTATTATGGAATGGCCAACACAAACGAACGTACAAGAAATATGTAGCTTTATGGTTTAACAGGTTATTATCGACGCTTCATCGAAGGTTTTTCGAAGATAGCAAATCCAATTACGGAATTGCAGAAGAAAAAAAAGAAATTTGTATGGGTAGAGAAATGCGCGGAAGCATTTCAAAAGATGAAGGAGTTGTTGAAGAAAACACTAATACTAAAGATTCCTAACATGGACAAATAATTCTTGTTGTGCACAGATGCATCCAAGGAAGGTCTAGATGACGTTTTGATGCAAGATTGTCAAGTGATCACTTACATTTTAAGGAAATTAAGAAGGCATGAAAAGAATTATGCAACGCATGATTTGGAGTTATTAACAATTGTATATTCCTTATGAGTTTGAATACATTATATGATTGGAAGAAAATTCAAATTAAAAACATATTATTGTGGATTGTAGCATATTTTTACTCAGAGTGACCTGACCGCATGACAAAGGTGCTCGTCATAATTGCTTAGTGAATACGACTTTGAGCTTACTTACATTAAAGGAACGGTGAACAAAGTAGTATATGCGTTGAGTCAGATACCACACATATTCTCAGTAATACCTTGTAAATGTGGATGAACCTGGATAGATAAGATCTAGCTAGAAAAAATACATACACAGTTTGCAGAGAAATGAGAAAAGAGAGAAACATGAGAGAAAGAATGGAAGAATTCTATTAACCAAATGAATGAATGATAATTTACACATGATATAATCTATATAACTCAACTAATGTGCACTGGAGGAGAAGCCAATGCGCCATAGTGGTGGTCTGGAGCGATATGGACACATATTGATAGTTACGGGAGTGAACTGCCACCTAGTTTGAGTTAACTAGTCTCTTAGTCCTCAATTAACTGAGTGAAATAGAATAAAGTGAGGAGGAGATTAGGGAATCATGAGTAATGTGCTATTTTGGTGATAATCCTAATGACAATGCACATTAGTTGGTGATGATCCCAATGCTGCATGGTGATGAAACCAATGTGGCATCTAGACTTCACTCAACTGATCAGACTGAAGTGTGAACTGAAGATAATATTATCTAGAATGTAGGAAAATGAATATTCTCCCTAAAATATAGGACACTGAATAATGACTAATAAACATAGGGGAAACCTTAGGAAAATATAAATATTAGGTGTGTGTGAAGTATCTCCAACACCCCCCCTAAACATCACTATGGTGAAAATAAAGAATGGGTCTCGACAACGAGGCCATATTAGGTACCCAAATAAAAAAGATACACCCAAATAAACAAGGAAATAGGGAAAACCTCATGGGAACCCCCCCCCGGCTCAAAGTATGATGTATGTAAAAACAAACTGACAATTGCTAGGAAACTATGTTCTTCACTCTAAGACGACTATACAAAGAATGGAACTTATGTTCAGTGTAGGCCTTGGTGTGGATGTCTGTAGTCTTTTTTGCTGAAGGAAAGAACTGCAGTTCGATGATCCCCTCGTCTAATAAGTCTCGAATGTAGTGCATGTGGATATCGATGTGATTCATCAACTGCCTCTAAATTAGATTTTTGTAGAACTTCAGAGTGCTCTATTTGTCACACCAGATGATGATCGGGTGATGAAACTGAATTCCCAACTCAGTGAGAAAATGTTGTAGCCACATAGATTGAATGGTTATGTTAACTACCCGTATGTACTCTGCCTCAGATGAAGATAGAGAAATAGTAGCCTGCTTGTTTCTTGACCAACAGATGAGCCCATAACCCAGGATGAGTGAGTAACTAGATGTGGACTTTTGATCAATGTTATTGCCATCCTAGTCAAAATCAGTGAACGCGATGAGGTCCAATGTAGAGTCTGCTGCATAGTGAATCCCAAAGGTGATGGTTACTTGTACATATCAAAGGATACACTTTGCAACATTCCAATATAGCTCATGCGGCTCTTGCATGAACCTGGAGACTTATCCAACTGCATAGGAGAGGTATGGTCTAGAGTGTGTGAGATACAAAATGCTTCCCACTAGCTATCTTTACAATATTTTTTCCACTAGTGGAGTGTCCCCACCATCCTCAAGTATGACACCTCATAGGAAAGGATTTAGGGAAGACTTGCATTCTGTCATGTGAAATATCTCGAGGAGATCTCGTGCATACTTGGCCTGAGACTGTTTGATTCATGATGCATCCTAACTGATCTCGAGTCCAAGGAAGAAATGTAACGGTCCCATGTTTTTCATCAAGAACCTGTCATGAAGAACCATATTGACTGTAGCAATCATTGAAGTCAAGCAATCAATCATCAATAAATCATCAACATACAAAACTAGGAGTAGAAGTGAATAAATCGTCTTGAGCATGCAAACATTCGTTTCTGACTTACAACGTACAAAGTTTTGTGACAACAAGTAGGAGTCCATCTTGGCATACCATGCCCTTGGGGGCTGCTTGAGGCCATAAAGAGACTTCTTCAGTCGAAAAACCAAAGATGATTCCTGCATGAAGCCTTGGGGATGCTCCATGTATATCTCCTTAGAGAGATCTCTGTGAAGAAATGGATTCTTCACATCCATATGATGGACTTCCCACCCCTTGGCTACCACAATGGAAAGTGGAAAACGTATGGAATCCATCTTCTCTACTAGAGTGAAGGTCTTGTCATGGGCAATGTTGTGCACCTGTTGAAAGCCTTTGGAAACTAGTTTCACTTTGTATCTTCTAACCTTTCCATCTACTATGCTCTTGGTCCTATAGAACCATCTACACTTGACAAGTTTCCTTCCTATAATAAGGGGAACTAGATCCCACGTCTGGTTCTTGAGGAGGGAGTTGTACTCCTCCTGCATGGCAAATTCCAAAAAGGGATTCCCATTAGCCTCGCCGTAGAACTATGGATTTAAATACTAAACCAAGAAAAAATGTCTGGGTGGCATCAATTCAGTGGTAGTGAGTGCAAGAGGAGGCTCATCAAAATCATATTGATTCCTCCTTGTATTAGCTAGATCCCCAACAAGATATCCTACATCCTAAAGAGTAGTCTTGACCCACTTGGGCCTCGACTCTAGCTCTGGCTCTGCAACTGCATCTGCATGCACATACTCTGCATATGACTGTACTAACTCAATATTTGAATCATCTAAATCCTCTAAATCATAACTCTCATATGAAGAAGAGTTGGCATGTGCCTGCTCATGATATTTGATAGGAGGAAGAACAAAAGTGTTTGCATGCGGTTGCTGAGGTAAATGCAAGATAAATTCCTTGAATTGGATACTCTACTCAATGATGAGCTAGTATGAGGAAATATCAATGAGTCTGTATCCATTCGCACCATCAGGGTATCCAACAAAGATAGATGTTGTGCTTTGTGGATCAAGTGCCTTTCTCTTCTTAGAGGGAATCTTGGCCCATGCACAAGAATCGGATATATGGAAGTGGGTCACTTCTCGTTTGAGGCTACTCCAAGCCTCATAGGGGGTATTATCCTTGAAAGATCTAGTTTGGATATAGGTTTCACAATTAAGTTCTTCAACCCATAATCTCCATGGAACTAAATTTGCATGTACCATGCAAGACTCCATCTCTTTCAGAGATCTATTTTTTCTCTTAGAAACTCTATTTTGTTGTGGAGTATAATGAACCGTGTGATGCAACTAAATATTGACCTCATGAAAAAGAATATGTATCTCACAGTTTACATACTATCCCCTGTTGTCTGTTCGAGGGAATTTTACCTTCTTTCCTGATTGTATCTCAACAAGGGCTTTGAAATATTGGAGGTGTTGAAAGACCTCTAATTTTTTCCTGAGAAAGAAAATCCATGTGAAGCATGAGAAATCATCAACAAAAATGAGCACATACCTTGATTTACTTATTGATGGATGCAAAAAAGGGCCCATGAGGTCACTATGGATCAGATCCAAAAGAAAGGAAGCCTTATGAGTCTTTCTTTGTCGAATTTCTCTTGATGGTGTTTTCCAAGAACGCATCCCTCACAAATTCATTTGGAGAAGTGGATGTCATGTATACCATCAACCATTCCCTACTTGCTAATTTGTTGCATATATCTAAAATTTAAACCCAAACCTTTCGTGCCATATCCTACTGCTTTCATCAACATGGGTAAAGAGTAATGCAAAATCTGGTTAAATAAATTTAGAAAATGTGTAGAGTCTTGATTGATGATTTACCTCACCAGTAGAAACCTTGGAATTGGTTTGCATTTCATAGATATCCACAACATCATGTGTGATTACAAATCTCTTTTCAGTGCCGGAGTTGGTCATCTGATACATGGAGAGAATATTGATAGAAAGTTTGAGAAGGTATAGTACATTCTCAAAGATTTCGTTTGTGAGTTCAATTCTTCCTTTGTCGGTGACCTTGACTGGAGAGTTGTCCCCCATCAGAATAGGAGGACATTTTCATGGATCCAATGAAGAGTAGGCTTCTTTTTTGGCTTCCATGTGGTGTGATGCACTTGAATATATAATGCAAGGATCGAGAGAGGAGTTGATGTTAATGAAAGCATGGCTAGAATTGCCTTTCTTGGGATTATGATCTGATGGATTATTCTTCTTGGCACCCTTGGGGATGGGATCTCCAAGGTTGTTTTGTTGAATTATTTGGGTCATTTGATCTATCTGTTTCTACATAGATGTGGGTTCTGAATGGAATACCTTATGGAAGTAAGTGAATTTATCCCCTTTTCTTCCCTTTCCACCTTTGGATCTAAAGGAATCGTTGAAGGGTTTTGAGTACCCTTCCTTCTTTGGATTTGCAGATGACTTCTCTTTGTCCTTTCTTTCAGATTTCTTATTTTTATGACCACTACCATCTTGCATAGTAAGTGCATGTGCCTTTGGGCCCTTGATTTTTCCCATATTGATGAGTTTGTTCTGCCCTTATGTTAGAGAATCGATAAAGGCCTCAAGAGAGGGCATCATTCAGGTGGCTCCAGAGGCGAGCCTATCTAAATGAAATGTGTATACAAACACTGAGTATTTTGGACCAAGTTTTGAGAGAATGGTAAGAACCATTTGTTTCTCCTCCTTAGATTTATCAACCCCACAAGACTTGAGTTGCGATAAATGAGGATCAACCTTTCAAAGCGTTTGGGTTGACAAGAATAAAGGTAATATGGAGATGAGAAAGAAAGGGTAAAAACCACAATTCTTAAAAAATATTTCTCAAGGATAGCCATCTCAAAATGAACCCATAATGGCATAATCATTAGGAAAAATACCAAGGCAACAACCTATAAAATTTTGGGGTTGTGAGGGAGATCACATGTATAAAGATTTCCCTCATAGAGGAGAAAGAGTGAATATTGATCACAATGTAGAGTAGGTTCATACAATTGAATACATGGGCATAAGCATACCAAGGACCTATGCAGCCTTGGACAACAAACAAGATGGATTTCAGTCTCATAGGATTGAAGTGGAAGGTTAAGATTAATGATCCACTTAAAGATAATTTAATTGATTTAGGAGCTAGTCATAGTTATATAGATACTAAGTTGGTGTAAATATTTCACTTGCAAAGAAGAATGGGAAATCTTAGCTAGTTCAGTTAGATACATAAGCTAAAAGAAGAAACAGTGAGTTGGTTAAGGATTGTTCAATGAACATGAATGGATTGAGCACAAAGGTATATTTTAATATCATACCTCTGGGTTCATATGATTTCCTAATTGATATGGATTGGTTTGATAAACATCATTTCTTCCTAGATTGTTATAACAAAGCCTTCACTTTTCTGGATGAGGAAGGGAACTTGAGAACAGTTTAGGGTATTCAAAGGGTAGTATCTGTTAGAGAGATTTCAATCTTGCAGCTGAAAATAAGCTTCATGAAAGGTTGTCAAATTTATGCATCCCATATGGAAGAGAAAGTTAGGGATAAAGTGCCAATTATTGAATATCATCTAGTATTGAAATAATTTGAAGATGTTTTTAGAGAGATATCATGGTTTCCATGAAAGAGAGATATTGATTTCTCCATTATTTTGATTCCTACAGTTTCCCTAGTCTCCAGTACATCTTATAGGATGAGTACACAAGAGTTGAAAGAATTGTAAATGTAGCTTAAAGAACTTTTGAATAAGGGGTATATTCATCTAAGTGTGTCACCTTGGGGTGCCCCTATGCTTCTTTTCAAGAAGAAGGATGGAACCTTCAGGCCATGCATTGATTTGAGACAACTAAATAAAGTGACCATGAAGAACAAGTATCCTTTGCCAAGGATAGATGATCTTTTTGATCAGTTGAAAGGTGCAAATATATTTTCAATATTGATCTTAGGTAAAGCTATCGTCAGGTGAGTATTAAATAAGAATATATCAAAAAGACAAATTTTATACCAAGGTATGACCATTATGAATTTATAGTGGTGCTATTTGGGTTGTCAAATGCACTAGTTGTCTTCGTGTGTTTGATGAATGGTATTTTTAGAAGTTACTTGGATAATTTTGTCATTCTCCTATTGGATAACATACTTATCTAATATAAGTATGCATAATAACATGATAAATACTTAAGGATGGTGCTACAAGTATTGAGGGAGCATCAGTTGTATGCAAATTTCAGTAAGTGCTCATTTTATCAGAGTCAGATTCATTATTTGGGCCACATTATTTCAGAGGAAGGGATAGTAGTGGAACCTAAGAATATAGAATCCATTAGAGGTGAGTTCATTCATGGGACTTGCAGGTTATTATAGAATATTTATTGAAGGCTTCTCAAGAATTGCACATCCAATCACTTCTTTACAAAATAAGGGTGTGAAGTTCGAGTGGACCTTTGAATGTGAAGAAAGTTTTTATCACTTGAAGAATTTATTGACAAGTGCACCATTATTGAATATAGTTTATCCAAATGGAGATTACATTGTGTGCATTGATGTATACTGTTAGTAACATTTCTTGTCTGGGGCACAAGAGTATTCAAGTCTGCAAGTCGCAGGAGAAGCGCCCGAGCGCAACACAGGAGAATCCCTTTGCCAGTTACAAGTCAAGCAAGCGGGCGAAAGGTTGGTTGTCAGCAGTCGAGATTCACCAACAAAGCAAATCGACAGTCATTGGGTTTTCGGGGTTGTCAAGTTACCTGATATTTAGCACGAAGGGTAGCGCCCATAGTTCAGGGCAAGTCCGGTTCGTCCGATCCAATTGGGACAGGTGGCGGCCAGTCGGCGTATCGAGGATCAGTGTTTTGGGAGACATGAAGCCTCCCATTCTTTACAGCTGAAATCACCGATCGACGAAACATCGAAAGCACCTTTGGAGCCGAGCCCATGGTCTTAGCACCAGGTCACATCAAGCGAGCCTGTAAATGGGGGCAACCCCCTTTATAATAGCGAATACTATCTGGGTCGTTCATCTGAAGGACGCGTGGAACACATCCGTGTCACATCGGCATTCAAGAGTTCGAGGGCTAAGCGCTCCTCGTCATTTCACTTCTCGAAACCTCAAATCTCGAAACGACAAAAGCACCCAGAAGGTAGGCGTAGGGTCAAGGCCCGTGGTCACTCGAGAAAGTAGAAAGGGTTGTACAAAAGGGAGGCCAAAGGCGCCGAATTGAGTTTCAGAGAGGGGGCACTGTGTTCTCCAGACGCCGCTTCGACGTGATCTAAATCTCGGTACCTACTAGGAATGAATGAAGAAGAGAGAGGGTGGTTAAAACCTAGCCTCACTCATTAATTGCAA
>JASDQU011508071.1:0-22701 GCA_032191745.1 Picea mariana
GTGAGTTTCTCATGCCCTCCTAGTGGCTTCTCTCCCTTCTTCCAAAGCTTGTAAGGTGAACTTACAACACCTTAGATGCACTCCTTGCGCTTGGCTCAGTTCTTCGATGGCTTCTCCCTTAGCCTTATTGAAAGGTTTAAGGCATCTCCTTTCCTTTGTCGACGCACTTCTTGCAAAGCCTTCTTCCAACAGAATGTTAAACAATTCTTGGATTCTCCAACACCTTCAACCGTGTTGTTTCTTTCCATGCTCACACTAGGTCAATGCCCTCCTATAAGAGTGTTTTAGAGTGTCCAGTAACTATTAAATATGCTTCTCCCTACATAGTTTGTCCTTCCAAGGTACTTAACCACCTTCAAATTTCTCCCCGGGTTTGTAAATTAATCTGGTGTGCCATCCTGGCAGCTTCTCTTCTGACTCCATTGAGTTCAGACACACACCCCTTATGTCGGCTCATAGATTTTACTCTCTCTGCTGCACACTCCTTGCACTGAGCGTAGAGAACCAGACTTCACTCAACACACTATCGGATAGAAAACAATATCCCTATCCCTGCAGATGATTTCTAACATTCATCTACAATTCAAATACATATAAAAGAAATTCATAACACACCACCCATTGAACAAAAATATAAAACAGGAAAATCTGTCATTTCCTATTAATGGTAGAACGTCAAATTACTATAGTAGAGTCTGAGCTGCAACTGAGTCTTGGGTCTCTACATTTCTCTCTCTACAACATGACTTATCCAACCTGACCAACCTCTACTCTTCTTACAATAAAAATATTTATACAAGAGGGGCTCTATGAGCTTCCCTCACAAGCTAAAATAATGGTGTCAAATCACCATTCAAAATTCCTATCGAAAGGGAAAATCACAATGATGGAAATCTTCTCCAAGTTGGATGCAGATGGCTTCTTCTGTCAGCCTATTAATGGAAACCCTATCTCCAGCTTGTGCAAAAGCACGATTTGGATATTCCATCTTGTCTTCAATTAATGCCTGGATCACACCTTGGATTCTCGGGGAAAAATAAGAGGACGATGCATCTCTTTTCTTGAATGCACACCATGCGTGTTAATTAGCTGGTGTGTGCTGAGGTGGAGCGATGCTCCTGCATCATACTCCACAGTGGAAAAAATCATGAGCTCCTAATCATAAGATTTCAAGCATGGTTGAAATCCATCTAGATCCCAAACTTTCTCTTGGAGATGTCTCTTGGCTCCTCTTCTCTGCTACTTCTACTCCTGCATCTTCCTTGCTTCTCATGTAGGTTTCCTTTCATCCAACTTCCTCTTTCTTACCAATTCCTCTGCTGACTCCGACATCAACTTCCTTATCTCATAGATCACCTCGTCCAACTACTCCATCGGCTAGTTCATTTGTTGTAGACTAGCTCCCTGCAATCCCTCCTTTTCAATGGGTGAATCACACTGACTTCCCAAGACATATACTTCCTTTGTGGCCTTAGATTTCCACTCTGTTGTAGTATTCACTTATGCAGGCTCCTCATCACTGAACTGATGCTCATCTACCACTTCTCTTGACAGATTTTTTCTTTCTATTCCTTCGGTTGTCCCCATTCCATCTTCCTATAGCTGTGACTCATGATGGTGTATCTATTCCAACATGGCTATTTCTTGGTAGCCACCTTCTGGTTCTAGATTTCCCAACCAATCCTCCAATTCCTTTAACTCAAATTACCACTGAGTGAATAACTCAAGTGGGCATTCTCCTTCTATTGGGACAAACATCAATATCTGTTTCGTTTCCTCCATGACAGTCTATACTGGTTGTCTTTTTTCTGCATCTACAACATCTATGCTAGCATCTCCTCGACCACTTGGTAGGAATGTATTAACTCCTCCAATGATCATAACACTCCTATGATCCTCCTCCTCTATGAAAGAATTTTGTAACTTCTCATAATATTCATTCACACAGCTCACAGTTCTACGTGAATCTCCATCTAAGTGAGGTCTCTCTCATGCCTCCTCTTCATCTGTCAATGAACCCTCAGCTGAGCTCATCTCTTCTCCTTTTCCCACCTGGAAATTTGGGATGTCTTCTCTGCCCACCTGGTAGGTTACAATATCCATCGATCCATTCTCATTTCCCACCTGACAACCTATGAGACTCTTTCTAGATCTCTTTCCCTTATGACTAAGGTTTTTAGCATGCCTCAGCCACCTTTTTAACACCTGTCATCATTTTTTGGTCAAAACATTCTGAACATGCAATTTAGTTGTTATCTTTAGAGGCCATTCATACCTCCAGTGTACCTTTGACTCCTGTTACATCTTGAATGCAAGTTTCTCCACCTGTGCTTGGATCTCACTGAGCTCCTTGTCCATCTCTGCCTTGATCCTCTGTGAATGGAATTCTCCTTGGCCCTGCTCATGACCTTCAATGGCCATATTTATTTTTCTACATCCCACCCAACTGTTTATCATCTGTTGCACACCTTGAAACAACTCCAACAGAGCATCACACTCTAACTCCCTAGCTCACAGAAATCAATTCTACATCCACTCCTTCATCTCCTTCTTCACCTGCTTTCTACAAGTGAAATCAAGCTCTGATATCTCCCTTGTCTATGATCTATAGAAATAACAAGATTTGATACCACTTGATTTCAACCTCCCCTCCAACTCCTTCGGGGATAATGTGACCTCCCGGTCTAGAATCATTCAAGTCATTGAACCAACTGGTTCGCCAAGCTCCTGATGGAACCGATTTAACTTGGAACAGGCCCTTTTGCTTCCTTGACACCCACTATGGGACACCTACAGACCCTCTCCTTGCACTTTTAACTCTTACAATAGGCACTAGCTCTCAATGCTAAGCTCCTCCCTTGATGTGTCCACGGGATATGTCTATGGGCCAATTCCCTTCGTGACCCTCTACTTTAGGACTTTTGTGAGCTCTTTCCTCCTCCCTTTCTCGATTTCCAAATCGACAAATTATTTGGGACCAGATCTATGGTCCATGTTTCTATACCAATCAACAATTGTGATCAAATTCACGATTTTGGAATTCGTGAGTCCTCCTCTTAGTTATTCCCTCCTAGAATTTCCTGAACTACGTGGTTCTCTACAATGTGTCCTCTGGATCCAATGGTCCAAAATGAAAGCGCTCTTCGTGACTTCATGAAGATCTTTTCTTTCTCTCGACAAACCTTCTGAAGTTCCTATTCCCGAACTTCTATATCTTATAACACCTATCTTATCCTCGAAGATGGATGATTTCTTCGCATTCGAGACTTTGATTAGTCCTTGAATCCTTTGCACACTTTCGAGAATTAGGCTATTCTCGAAATACCTTCTGCACTCCGTGCAAAAATCTCTGCAACTGTTCTACGACTTTGGTCGACTTGAAAACCTTCAAGGTTCTCAGTTCCTCTGCTAGTTTCTCATTCCCTCCTGGTAGCTTCTCATTCTTCCTCCTGAGCTTGTAAGGTGAACTTATAACACCTTAGGTGCACTCCTTACACTTGGCTCAGTTATTTGAAGGATTCTCTCTTAGCCTTATGGAAAGGTTTAAGGCATCTCCTTTCCTTTGTCAACACACTCCTTCCAAAGCCTTCATTCACCATAATGTTCAACAATTCTAGGATTCTCCAACACCTTCAACCGTGTTGTTTCTGTGCATTCTCACACTATCTCGATGCCCTCATGGAAGAGTGTTTGAAAGTGTTCAGTAGCTCTAAACTATGCTTCTCCCTACATAGTCTGTCCTTCCAAGGTACTTGACCACCTTGAAATTTCTCCCTGAGTTCTTAAATTAATCCGGCATGCCCTCTTGGGAGATTCTCTTTTGATTCCATTGAGTTCAGACACACAACCCTCATGTTAGATCAAATAGTTTCCTCTCTCTGTCGCCCACTTCTTGCACTTAGCCTAGAGAAACAAACTTCACTCAACACACTCTCAGATATAAAATAATATTCCTATCCCTACAGATGATTTCTAACATTCATATACAATTCAAATGCATGTAAAGTACATCAATAACACACCACCCATTGAACAAAAAGATAAAATAGGAAAACTACCATTTTCTATTAATGGTAGAACACCAAATTACAATAGTAGAGTCCAAGATGCAACTTAATCTCATCTCTCTGTATTTCTCTCCCTACAACATGACTTATCAAACCGGACCAACCTCTACTTTTCTTAAAATAAAAAGATTTATATAAGAGGGTCTTTATAAGCTTCCCTCACAAGCTAAACTAGTGGTGTCAAATCACCATTCAAAATTCCTATCAAAAAGGAAAATCACAATGATGGAAATTTGCTCCAAGTCAGATGGAGATCCCTTCTGCCATCAACCTATTAATGGTGACCTTATCTCCAACTTGTGCGAAAGCATGATTTGGCTCTTCCTGCTTGTCTTTAGTTAATGCCTAGATCACGTGTTGGATTCTCGGGGAAAAACAAGAGGATGATGCCTCACCTTCATTGAATGCGCACCACACATGTTAATTAACTGGTGCAAGCTGAGGTGGAGTGATGCTCCTGCATCATGTTTCCCAAAAGAGGTTGTTGTCACTCTAGTTATTGAGATTTGTTTCCATTGTAGCTGAGATTTGAGAGATAATAAGAAGCAGTTTATGAACACATGTATTTTTTAGTTGAATGAATATAACATAGGAGCATTGTCCCAAATGCGTGGTGTTTCCGTGTCTATCTAAATGAATGAATGGTAGAATTTCTATTTATTTGAAATTCTATGTTAATTCTTGTTATTGTGTTTATGAATGCATTTACATGGTTTAATGTATGAATCTGTGAAGATTTTTATAAGTTTCAATTGTTTCTCTTCTACGAGCCAGTGAAAGTGTGTATATTGTCCGCAAGGTGTGTGCTGACAAAGTCTGTTTCAACTCACAAGATTAGAAGAAATAATGTGAAACTTATATGTGTGCAAGGAGTGCATGGCATCTGTAAGGTGTGCACGACAGAGTCCGTTTTGACTCAGAAAGTTTTGGAGAGATAGATTGAAGGACGTTTGTCCACAAGGAGTATGTGACAGATTATTTTGACTCAGAATCTCAGGAGTAGAGAAAGTCATCCAAAGAGAAGCTAAGATGTGGAGGAGGACCTATTGCAAGGCATGCATAGGTTGAAATTTCGACTAAGTTTCGAAGAGCACATTCTAAGGAGGAAAAATTTCGATAGCAACAAGCTCAGGAGGAAGAGCAACGAGAAATATTCAAAGGGAGGTATCCATTAAGGTTTCCCAAGATTATCGAGCAAGGTCCATCTAGGATGGATTGGGATCATTCTAGACCGTCAGATCTAGGAAAAGTGGCATGGAGAATTAGCTGTGAAGCATTTCGGCATTTTAGAGTTTGGAGTGTTTCGAAGTGTTGAGAAGTGGTATCGCTGAGGTCACGAAGTTGCGATGTTACGAGGTGAATATTAACCGTTGGCTATGAGGAGACACGTGGGAGTAGATTAGAAAATATGAGAGTTAGAGGTCTGGAGGATTTGTGACTGGAATAATTGAAATTTTGTGAAGTCATGAAACCCAAAGTGCAGCTGGAACGTCAGATCCAGGGAGACATGCAGTAGAGATCCGTGAATTTGGGGAAAAGTTATTCAGAAGGAAACAAAGGTGGTGGTAACCATATTTATGAAGCCCGAAGTTGTGAAGGAGTTGGATCGATATTATAATCCGCGGTTACATAGGATAAGAGTCTAGCACGAGATAACACTCGTATGGTTGGTGTTGTCAAGTGTCAGCAAGAAGAGTTGCGGGTAACTTGAACCTGGATGTAACATCAAAGGGACCTGTTTGTGTGTGTAGTAATTTTTCAGGGTCTTTTGAAGGCCCGAAGAACAATTTCAGTTCAAGGAGTTTGAATATCCAAGACCGCAAGGTCACATAACCCCAAGGAGAGAATTGGGGGGGGGTTTGCATTAGTAGAAAAAAACATCATGAGCTACCTTTTAGAGAATTCATGAAAGGGGTGGGAAACACCCTCTACGTGTTACCACAGGTGTGGCAACATCTCATCATCCAGTGTGTGGGGAACCCCCATGGTCATCCCCTCTAGTTTGTGATGTACTCAACATAGTTCTTCATTGCTACCACCTCTTTCTGCTCCTTATGACTTATCCTCGCTTTACTGACGACGATATCAACCCCATCCCTCTTGATGCTCTAGTCTTACAACTTTAAAACAAAAAATTGTGTTAGTATGCACCCACCACAAAGAATCATATATAAAAAAAATACAAAATAGTGGAAATATGTGAAAAAATTAAAAACACACTTACTCATGTGACCCACGCCTCTCTCGCAGGGAGAAAAGGATCCAGATCCTACCGAAAGTTAGTCATCACATAGGGAAAATAATCAATACTAACAATTTGATTGTTCCACCAAATGAGGAAGCCTACCCCATACCGATCTAGATGATTCCCCCCTAGTAATCGAACCATGTTCTGTCCCCACAACATCATTATTAGGTCTAAGGGAACTAGCTCTCCCATCACTATCTGTGGCCTTATTTTAGGCATGCATCCCACGAATATGGTCACTAAAAGGGATCCATACCCAAACAATTTTTACTTCCCTATCTTACTTCGATATACCTGGGTTTTCATATTGGTGAGAACTCCTTCACACTTGTTGGAGATGGTTAGCTCCAAACATATCAGGGCCACCTACATATTGATCTTGAATTCCAAATGAGGGCCTATTGATCCCATGGCATGAGTGATACAAAAGAGGATGGTATTGAGCGATAGATCTACAATATCTTGAATTTGGATCTTGTTTCTCATCATGTGAGAACCATACCAACAATGCTCCTCAACAAAGTTCATGATCGAATGATCATATTCACCTATTGAATAACCCACCTACCACAATATACCCCTACGGGAAAATCCAATATAGAAGTGCACATTATCCATGTGTAGCTTTAGAAATTTAATTTACCCTGAATGATAAAGCATTCCTCGTCAAGGTCCCAGTACTGAATGAGTTGGTGAAACAAATACTCATCGGATTCAAGTAGAAGAAAATCAAATAATTTGAGTGTCCCACACTCCACGAGTTTTTTCCAAGGTAAGATTTCTTTTATAAACTTTTTGGGAAATAAAAAATTATTTTTTCCCGATGAGACCAAGTAAGCAAGATTTTTATTAATTGTTTGAGCTCATTATTATTTTAGTGAAATTTTTTAATTCACTGACCTTGGAATCTATTCTATGCACCTTGATAGGATTACAATGACTTTTTGTTACAAAGATGGAGACATCCACTGGACTTGAGGTACGTGTTCCCCAACTTCCATAAAGGGATAGGTTTTTCCATGCATCTTCCACCTTTAATTATTAAAAATACATAAAGTCAACACTATGCCTTAGGTTCAATCTCGAATGGTTGCGACATTAGCCAAAATATTTTCACGTTTTTACTTATCTACTAATGCCTACCCTTCATAGGAACCATAGTTAGCACCTGTATTTACATTCAGTGTCAATGTTGGAATTTTATTGTAGGCATAGGAACCCTCCTTTAGTCCCACCATGATTTTATATTTGAGCCTCATTCTCCTCTCTTCATATATATTCTAGCCACATTTTGTGGGGGTTCCCAAACATTTTTAATGTTTCTTAGTGGTCACTTATGCATTTTTTTCTCATGTCATGTCTCACATCGATGCGATGTTGTTTTCCTAGTTCTTGCATATCGTTATAGTAGTAGCATTGACCATCCACCTATTGCATTATTTGGCCTCCATTTTGCATCCACCTACATAGGGATAGAACAACTATTAAGAGTGGATCTCACTTACTTGTACCATTTACTTTCGTTTTTCTTAGGTCATTTCGATGAACTTGGAATGTAGGAGTAGGTTGTTAAGCCACTCATTCTCTCTCGCTGAGTATACTTTTATCTTTCTTTTAGACTCGTAAAATATCACGCAAAATACATTACCAAGTTCAATTTTATCTCCTTTTTGGACGCGTAAAAGAACACAAAAAAGGTACATATTTATCTTAGTTGCATCATTCTTTCATGATCATTACACCATGAAGGAGACAAAGCATACTTTTATTCCTCTTTCACGCTCGTTAAATCATGAAGGAGGTCAAAAATCCAAAAATAAAAATAAAAGAGTGGGGGTTTTTCACCATTGGTTTATTCTTAAAATGGCAATTTCAGTTGATTAAACTTTAAACATGGCACATGTCTGAGTCTTCATCATACAAATGGATTTTTTATTTCCTAGGATCCATCCCAGTGATAAGACTCAGAGATACTCTAACTAGTTACTCTTGCAACCATCATGGAGAGTGCTTCAATGCCTCCTTCGTTGTTCAACTATATTTTTCTAGCTCTTTTGTCTTGCAGCCAAGTCACCATTATGTTATGCTATATGTTGAAGGGAAGTTTAATCGTGATTTGACCATATGCTATTTTGTTGACTTTCTGAGTTAGCCATCCTTGTGTTAGTTGTACTTAGTGATACTCTCTCTTCATATCATCTCTTAGTGTATATTTTGTGTCAATTGAGGGGGGATACATGAAGGCCCTCCTTTGATGGATCTCTTCCTATTGACTTCAACACATTATGTAGGAGAAAAACTAGAACTAGATAGTACCTCGGGGCTTGCAGTCCTTAGTGGAAGGCCTCCTCATGATTGAGAGTGGGTTTACATCCTTGAATCATGATTGATTGATTCTATGAGTGTTAAGCATAAAATATTATATTCACACTCACTAGATTGTACTAGGTACCTTAGGATCCATATTTATCATTAGTGGGTCCCCTTGCATCTATTAATGATATGCCTCAATGACTAGTAATCAGACAGTTTCTACCATGCTCAACACCATCTCATCTATTTTCATGTCATAGATTTGTACCATCGAGGTTTGCGATGAAGACCTTGGGATTTGGGCCACATCATTTCTTTATATCATCCTCTCCCAAGTTGTAATGGCATATATAACTTGTCCGAGTACTTTGAAGACTTCGAGGGAAATTTCCTTAGTGATCATTATCTTTGTGATATCTAGATGTTATGTCATTAATCCACATTGGCTATGATTGTGTTCATGATGTAGATCCACATTTTATTTTCTCGTGTCTATGGTCTTATTGATGACATGGATCCAATGTGTATTTTTTTTTTGCCATGGTCTAGCATTTCATATCATGGATTTGCAGTGTATTTTTTGGTGACCATGCTCATTTAGAGTCTAAGTATGTTTACATAGGGGATAGTCTATATATGCAACTCATCCTTGATGTTTGATTCCATGAATTGTTTGTCTTCTGAACGTCCTTTGTTCTATCCTCATGTTTCCTTTACAAAGACATTATTTTATTGTAATTTGTTTCGGCCATCCATTCCTTTCTTCATCTCATAGATTATGGGGCATTTGTTATACCCTTAATTTCCAGCCTACAGACTAGAAGGCAATTCACAAGAAAATGAAATCCAAAATGCAATCTTTTCTTGATATTTCGATCATTTTATGAGGTCGTCGTCGGTCTCATAGGGGACAACAAGTGACGATCATCACACGTTGGTAGTAGTGCAATAAGCAATGATCATCACACATCGATAGTAGTGCAACAAGAGATGATTTGTAAACCTTATATATTCATTGATTTACAAATTGATAGGCGAGGGATGCGTTGTATATTCATGACATGAGCCTAGGAACTCCCAATGTTTTAGTCTCTAGTGGTCTCTAGAATATCTATAAGATATCCCAAGGCTCCTCCAAGGGATCTATATAACAAGAGAAAGTCTTGAGACATAGAAGGAGGAATTAAGAGTATTATTATTTTGTCCATTTCCATAGGAGCTCTTCCTATCCATCACAACCAAAAATTAGAAGTGCCTAGCCTGATCAAGAAGCCGACAAGGAGAAAGGATCAAGGAGTGAGGGGGGAATGGCATAATCATAAAAGGTATGATATTTATGTAAGTTATTTATAATCATTAATAGATCTCTAGTTTTACCCAAATTACTTGTGTTGGATTCATGGATGGTTTGTATTTTATTTCATGAATAATAAATCAATTTAGATTTGAGCTATATTATTGATTTTTAACACTAGGGGAAGAAGAATATTGGTATTGTTTGTTTCTTATGTGTCGGGTGCCGGTTGCAGGAGCTGGAGCTACATTTCATAAGATGCAACATGAAGGATACATAGGAACAACCTTCAAATACAATGTATTGTAGTCTATCCTTCCTTGGTGTAAAAGAGGTTTTTTGCTCTAGATCTATAAAACCATAGAAGTCTACCCTCTTTTTGTCTAGGATCCATAGGCAATTCCTAGGGATATTTTATAGTTCACTCAGTGAGATCCTTTTGATATTTATCCCATAACACTTGTTTTTTTCCTTATTATCAAAAGACAATATTCATAAAAGTATAAATAATAGAATATGGAAATATTTTAGAGAAAATATGACAATTTATAATAGTATTATGCAATTATAGGTTAATGAGAATATCACAATTAACAATAACTTTATTGATGAAACAAATGTTATCTTTCCTCTTTGAAAAAACAATCTATGTTTAAGTAAAGCTCCATTACAATATTATTCACAAGACATCTTATTACTTTCTACTTCTTTAAACATTTTCTATCTAACCTTGAATTATAACTTTATGGTGAAGTAAATTTCTAGTACGTTGAACCTTCTACTAATCATTATTATAATTATTAATTTCACACTATGTCTAATATACATAATGAATTTAATAGAGATGTCTTAAATGCATATAAATCTATATATGTACTTAAAAAGGTTGGGGTATGATCCTAACATTATGTATCTTTTCATATAACTATTTAGTATAAACACAATTTCACATTGTCTTGTAAGTTTGTATTCTACATTGTCAAGAGTAATAATTTAAGAGGTTATGGTTAATGTTGACATCAATATTATGCCATATTATGATGTAGCCAATAAAATTTTATTCATTCACGATATTTAAAAACCATGCAAACACAAGAGAATGGAAAATAACTCTCTTTTATTCCTTCTCCATCCTCACTATTACAATGTAGTTTTTTGAAAACAACTAATTTTAGAAAAACAAATAATTTTAGAGAATTGTCGCATGACTCTAAAACTGATCAATAACTAAGAGCTAACTAGAGAGACACTATTTGTCAACTCACTTTTCTGATTAGGTTTATAAACTAAGAGGTACCTAATAGTTACTAATTTAAAAAATCCCCCCGAAACAGTAAAATCCCAATTTGAGGCCTTATATGAAGGAGTTTGGCTATAGAAAAGTGTCGAAATGGTTCTCGATCTAAAGGATCAGATTGAAACAAAATTGAACTCTTTTACACACAACTCCTTGTAAATTTGAGCCAAAACGGATAACTGAGTCAAAAGTTATGACCCTTGGAAATCCCAGAATCATCAAAGGTATGAGTTTGATGTAAGTTCTTTATAATCATTAATATATCATTGTTTTTCCCCAAACTATTTTTTTTGGATTCATGAATGGTTTGTATTTTATTTTATGAATATAAATTAATTTAGTTTTGAGGTATATTAGCGATTTTTAACACTAGGGTGAGAATAGGATTGTTATTGTTTGTTGCTTGTGTGCATGGAGCATGTTGTAGGATCTCGAGCTGCATTTCAAAATATGAAAAAACTAGGATACACATGAACAACCTTCATATACATAGTATGTTATTCTATTCTTCCTTGGTGTAGAAGAGATTGTTTTCCCTAGATCTAGAAAACCATAGAAATGTACCCTCTTTCTGTCTAGGATCAATAGGAAAATCCATGGGAGGTTTTATTGTTTACTTAGTGATATCCCCATGATATTTATCCCATAACTCTTTTGTTTTTCCTTATTATCAAAAGAGAAGATTCATAATAGTATATATAATAGACTATGGAAATATTTTTGAGAAAATATGACAATTTATAATAGTAATATGGAATTGTAGGTGAATGAGAATATCACAATCAGAAATAAATTTATTGATGAAACAAATGTTAACTTTTCTCTTCTAAAAAACAACCTCGGTCTAAGTAAATCTCCATTTACAATATTATTCGCAAGACATCTCATTACTTTCTACTTCTTTAAATAGTTTCTATCTAACCTCCTAAGAAATTTATGGTGAAGTAAATTTCTAGTATGTTGAACATTCTATTAATCATTCTTACAATTATTACTTTCACATTATATCTAATATACATAATATACTTAATAGACATGGCTTCAATGCATAACAACCTATCTATGTACTTAAAAGGGTTGGGGTATAATCCTAACATTATGTCTCTTTTCATATAACATTGAGACTTGGCATTGTCTTGCAAGTTTGTCTTCTACATTGTCAAGAGTAATAATTTAAAAGGTTATTTTTACTATTGACATCAATATTATGTCACATTGAAACATCAAGATGTTGATATCATTGATATTTTTAGTTTTTTTTATATATCAATTTGGTATAATGGAGGTTTTTTGTTGATTTGCAAGTTTATTCTCTGAATTGTGAAGAGTAATAATTGACTATGATCTACTTAACTATGATATCAAAATTATGTCACATTGTGACATTAATAGGTAAATCTCAATATTATGTGACATTGGAAGATTAATTAATTAATATAATTGATATATTTCCTTATTATCAAATTTCCATGTTCCTCAATGGTTCTATATCATTGTGACATTCATCAACTACTGTCACATTGATAAATTCATAAATGGTGATGTCCCATTGTGACATTCATTCGGGGTCATGCCACACTATAACATTCTAGTATGGGATGGTGCAATTTGATGCTACCCTTTCATGATAGGTTAATTGCAATGTAAATATAGAAAATCAACAATTTCCTAACTAGGAGGGATTATTAAAGGTAGATGACCAACTTATTAGAATATGGTGTAAAAATATGAAATATATGAAATCAATTTATCTTCTAAAAGATATAATTTTTTTTATGGAAAATTTTTATAACTCAAAAAATTACTTTCTTCTAACAACAGGATGCCACCATTCCTTTAAAATATATTTCATATGTTATTTCAAGATGTAGGTTTAGTATGTAAGTGATGGAATTTATTGAAACAAAATTGTTTAGTTGTAGAAAATCGTTGGTTCTTATGCACCACTATTTTTCCATGTTATATATATATATATATATATATATATTACTTTTCTGCGGTTTTGAAATTATATCTTTGCGGTTTTGAATGAGAATAATATTTTTCTGCATTTTTGAGTGGAAATAATATTTCTCTGCGATTTTGAAATTATATCTTTGCATTTTTGAAGGGGAATAAGACTTCACTTTGATTTTTACCGTTTTTACCCAAAATAATCTCTACAGTTTCTCTCGGTTTCTCAAGAACTTCTCTGCGGTTTTCCGAAATTATTTTTGGCTTCTTCAACTAGTTGATAAATTGGACATGTGAAATGAGGCGAGTCACTTTTTACTTTGATTCAATTTTGAATTAAAATATATTTATAATCTATTAACTTAAAGAGATTTAAATACATTTTATTTATTTTTTATTTTAAGTTCCATAAGTAAAAGTTGATTTGAGAGATAAAGTCAATCCAAAATAATAATTGTTACATTTTTCTTCTCTTCTTTTCAATATGAGCACTCCACCACATATTCCAAAAACTCATACTAACAGGGGAGCCCCCCCAAAATCACCCTAGAGATCCTTTATGATTATATGGAATCAGTAGAAAAAAGGAGGGAAGAGAGAGATGCCAAAATCCAAATAGAGTTAGAAACATTAGAAAAAAGGAGTGAAGAAAGAGACATAAAACTCAAAATAGAGCTAGAGGTAATGATTGACAAAAAAATTATAGATACCATTCAAACTCAAATAGAGGATAAATTCTTAGGGTTCAAGAGTGAATTGCAGACAATGACAGATATGATTCAAGAAATGGAAAAGATAAACAATCAACCCAAGGAGGGGTTGAAGAAAATAACAACTTAAGAGATAGGATTAAATAGCTAGAAGAAAAACTAACCAACAATTTGACCCTCAATAATATGGAAAAAAAATTGTATATCAAACCCATCAAAGATAAAATGAATAAGCTAATTGAACTAGACCATGAGTGTAACAACATAACCTTGAACCTCATAATTTTTGGTATAAAATAACAACAACAGGAGGATACACTAGAAATAGTAAAAGAAGAATTAAATCATAAATCAAAAATTGATACAAGTTACCTCATAGAAGAAAAGAGGCTAGGAAAATTAATTGATCACAAAGATAGGTTGATATGTGTCAAAGTAAGTTGTAATGACCATAAATATAACATACTTAGTAAATCTTCGATCTTAAAAGGCTCAAGAATATTTATAAATGAAAACCTAATTTCCAAAGACCAAGCTGAATTAAGGAAGGAAGTTCAAAAGGTAAAAGAAGCTAAGAATGAAAGAAAATGGGCAATAATTAGAAATCGAAAAAACTATTGTTAGGGATAGAGACCAAAAGGATAATAATAAATAGGAATTTGGGACAATCGAGATCCTTTTTTGGAATTCTCATGGCTTTACATGGCACAAAGGTCATGTGATAAGTATGATCCTGGGTGATATTGATATTATCTGTCTAGTTGCAGCTTGGGAGCATGAGGAGTCTAAGGTCCCTAACATAGAAGGATTTGTCTTCTGGTCAACATGGAACAAAAAAACCCACTGTAGAGGGATAGGAGGCATAACTTGTTATATTAAAAAGATAATTCTCCTCACATTCAACTTCATAAGATTGACCCTCTCAATCAGTACATTTGGATGGAAATTTCAGACACCAATGCAAAGAATATGTATATAGCAATTTGTTATTTTGCACCTATTAATTCTACGTTTTATAAGAAAAACAATTTAGATAACAATTGTCCCTATAATAATTTAGAACAAGATATCTATAGTTTGAAAAATGAAGGTAATATCCTCCTACTAGTAGACATTAATGCTAGGACTACAACTAAACAAGATACTCTTTTAAGTAATGACTACAACCATAATCCTTTATGGCTATATCAGGACCTTGTTTTATCTTATAGCTACAAAAAAAGATCTGAAGACCTAATTGAGAATTTGTTTCGTACTGATTCGGTCAAGCTATGTAGCTCTCAAGATCTAATAATTTGCAATGGAGTAATGAACTGGCCAAAATCCAACCAAATGACTTGTATTCAAGGGATAGATAGTAGTGTTGTAGATTATGTGATATATGATATCTTTGTTTCCAACCAAATAACAAGTTTTGACCTTTTAAATGACCATGAGCCTGCCTCTAATCATAAAAATTTAACCCTAACTCTAAAATTTTCCATGCATAAGAGTGCTATTGAAGATAATTTCGATAATAAAAGGAATTTGCGCTTTGACAAAAGTAAAGTTGATATTTTCTTAAAGGATTTAAATAGTAAATTAAATATCGTAACTTATAAGGACACCATTGAAGAACTCTATCATAATTTTACAACTACCCTTACCGCTTCTATTAACAAGTTCTCTTTTGAGGTGTCCTATAAAATGAATAATAGAATGACCAACCCTTGGTATGATAAAGAATGTAAAATTGCTAGGAAATCCATTAGGGATTCTTCTAATGAATCCTTGAAACTCTATAAGATAAATACGTACAAAGCCATAATTAAAAGGAGAAAAAAAGGTACTATATCAATAAAAGGAAAAACATACTTTCAAAACTATATAACATGGATCCTAAGAAATTATGGAGCCAAATTATAAAACAAAATACTAAAGAAAATAATAGGATTCCCTTAAGGGACTAGAATTCCTACCTTAAAAGTCTCTACGAGTTCCCTAATTCCATGGACACCATTCCTATTGTCCCTACAAAGGAAGACATTTTTTCTTTATATGACATAGAGTTCAAGGTTAAGCAACTTGCAAATGGGAAAGCTAAGGAAATTGAAGGCTACCAAGATGAAATTTTTAAAATCGGAGGGCCAATCCTTATCCCTCACATACAGAAGCTCTTCAATTTAGTAGTCAAGCAGGGCTTCCCTAAACCATGGACGCAAAGCCTCATTGTTCCTATTTATAAAAATGTGAAAAGAAACATTCCCTTTAATTATAGGAGCATTATGATTAGCCCAGTTTGTAACATTCCACTCTTGCACGCACTGAACAACCTTATTCTTTGAGGACACTTGCTTGCAAGAGATAGAGATTATTATACCTTCTACCATTGATTATAATTATGAGGCATTATGGATGTGATTATATGTTATTTTTCTATATTGACTTAGACAGGTGCTATTGACTCGGTTCTCCTGAGTGTGCAGGATTTGGAGCTCGAGGATGTTGAGGCATCGATGAAACCCTTGGAATCTGGATCAAGTTGGGGAGTGGACTATTGGGGGTTAATTGTTGTATATATATGACATTTGTGAATCTGATTAGATGATATGATTATGGATATTATTTCTGACATGATTCGTTGATGATGTAGGCTGACGATAGCTTGCCGACCAAACTCACATGTGGAGTAGAGGGGTCATGCAAGATAACCAGAGACGTTGAGGGAGAGGTGTGGACAACATCCCTGCCACAACCTACTTGCACTCCTGTTGTGGCTCGAGCTATAGGTTAACGACCACCTAGTTTGAGAAGACCCATGATGGCATGATGACTGACTGCAATAGTCGCTCATGATGATTCTAAGGGGTGCACAATAAGACAGGGGCCTTATTCGTTAAACGCCCTTAGCATCCCACAAGATCACCTGGTGAATTATTGAATCCAGGGGTTTTTGATGTATACCAAGTCATTCAAGAGGAGAGTGGCACCCTTTGAGCACGTAGTGCGTCTTGAAGGGCACGTTGCACAAGAAATATGGAAAGAGGTGTGTGACACCCTTGGAGCATGTAATGCGTCCTTAAGGGCACATTGCCCAAGGGAAACATAATGAGGCGAGTGACACCCTTGGAGCACTTAGTGCATCCTGAAGGGCACATCACGTTGTTAAATAATAAAAGAATAAACCTAGATGGCCTTATAATGAATAGTGTGATATGAAAGATTTAAAAACAATTTCCCTAATAAAATGTTGCCCAACCTTGAAAATTAGAATCTAGGTAAGTGATACCTGTGATAAAAATATATATTTAAATAAAAATAAAAATAAAAATAAAAATAAAAATAAATAAACAATAAAAGTAATCATCATTAAAAACTTTTGGGGGATAAAACTTTAAAAGGGGGGAAAAATGCGAAATAATTGTTTTGTTACGTATGCTAATTAAAAATTTATTAATTAAAAAGAAAAAGGGGGAAAAGGTAATTTTGTACACTTGCAGATTTGAGTTTTAAATGAAAAGGGAAAGAGAGAAATTTAAAAGAATTAGGAAAATAGGAAAAAGTGGGAAACATAAAGAGAAAGGGAAACATAAGGAAAAAGTAGAAAGACTAAATTAGTAAGGTATTTTGCATTTAAGAACTTTCTAAGTTCAATTCAACTAGTGAATTAGCAAGGGGGTGAGTCATTAAAATGTGTAAGGGAATATGGTGACACCTAGGAGTGATTCTAGGATTTGTTTTAGGTGGGAGTGGGAAATAGGAGTAATTAATTAATTAATGAAATTAATTTATGGTGCAATGAAGGGGATGGGTGACACATGTACGGGGAGAAATTTTATGAATTAAATTATTGAACAATAAATTAAATGGGATTTTGGGAAAGTAAAGGACTTAGAAACTCTATATAAAGGAGGGATAAGGAGGAGAATGGATCTCTTCTGTTATGCATAACATTACGCTGCAGAATTTCAGACCTGACTAACTTAGCTTGTTGGAGTTAGGATACCCAGCTCGGTGAGGAGTGGTAGCTCAGACTTGCGAGGCAAGCTGGGAGCTAGTTGTTCTCTAGTTTAGTGTGCGTGGCCCCTTTGCGGCTTGGGGGGCTAAGGGGGCAGAAGAGTACCCCTAGCATTGGCTGGGAGGTATCAATGAAGTCTCATCGGTTGACAAGCGAGAGCTGCAAGGAGCGCATGGGACAAAGACTCAAAGAAGACGACTTGGGCTACGATACACTTACTTGATTCTGCATGGTAGATTCTTATTATAACTTACGCTTTCAATTCTGTATTTTTAATTGGGTAAATAAAATGTTTGACTTTGCATTTCAACTGAGAACTTAAATTCCCCATAGCCTTAAGATCACTTCTTTACATGTTTCCCTTGGCATTCGTTCCATGCACGTTGTGAATGTCCTTTGGTTTTGTTGATTGTTGTTAAGAGTGTGTTTTTCTTCCTCTTCCATAGTTCAGCAGTCCATGCCTGAGCAGTCAGTCAGGAGCCAAACTGACGGTCGTCACTTTGGTGCACATCGACCTATAGATTCTAATGCCCTATTTCTTTGTGCATTGATTATGAGTGAAGGATGTGTTCACCCAACCTTCTACCTCTGTTGGTTGTTCTTGGTCGAGTGATTGTCTTGCCCGTTCTTGCAATTGATTACCTCTGCAATTTTTATTCCCTTCCCGTCGTGAATCGCTTATGACCCTCTACGTTGATCTCTGCATTTTTAATACCCTTGTGGCAATGATTTAAGTCTGCATTTTTAATGCTTTTCCTGGCGAATTTACTGTGTGTTATTTTTTTCATCTAATCTTCCATTTACTCTGCAAATTTTATCTTACCTTTACATCTCTGGCCTACAATTTCACTCTGCCCTTGGCCACACTGGACTGCGTCTTATTATATTATTACTCTGTGTTCAATCCTTTTATTTACTTGATTGCGTTTCAATTCATTTATTTACTTGACTTCTTTTTAATTCTTGTTCGCTGCTTTCTGAATGGTAATTCATACCGGTGTTTTAATTTAACCATGATTCACCCAGGGCCCCATTAAATTATTCCGTGCAGATTGTGACTGCATTTTGAATTGATGCTTGTCCGTGATCTTGTAAATGCCTTGGAATTTATCATGTGAATAATTATTTCACACAATGACCCTCCTATGTATTCCATTCCAGTTTATCTCCTTTAAAAAAAATGTGAATTTATGTATTAATATTGCAGATTTACCTTGTGTAAGTCAGTGCTAACTCGACATACTTGACCCTTTCAACTCTGTGATTTTCCCATGTTTAGACAGTTTAATTCATGAGTTTAATTCTCACTCGAGAGAGTACAATCAAAGTTTTTCTCAAGTAGCTCCATTTCACTTTTTCTCACGTCCACAACACAAATTTATTAGTCTTTATTTAACAGTTATAACCCCAAAAGTTTTGGAAGCACAATGGTTTGATTGTTGCATGGACTATGTAAACAGTTGGTGAAATTATTTCTAGTGTGCCGGTATTGGGGGGGCATAATTCCATGTGTTGGAGTGTGTAATAGGTAGCGTAGTTACAGTTTAGTGGATAGCAATTTCTTTTGATCATTAGACAACTTACCATCTATTATATAGAGAGAAGTCATATATTTATTAAATTGATAGACACTGTGTAATTTGCATAGTAGTTTTTACCATAGTGGTAAATTTATATTTCCTTTACACAACCACTCCTTACCTTAAGATAGTTTGTTTAGCATTGAAATGACAATTATGCTTAAACCAACAAATAGCATCAAAACTGCATTGAAAGGGATTTGAAATGACATTTGATTATGAACCGACAGATAGCATTAAATCTCATTGGATAGCATCAAGGTGGTAATTATTTATAAGCAACACAATAGCATCAAATTCACATTTAATAGTTGGACATGACATTTAATTATAAACAACAAGATAGCATTAAAATTGCCCTGAATAATGTAGAAATGGCTTTTATTTATAACCACATAACAACATTAAAATGGCATTAAAATTTGCATTAAAATGGCACTCATTTATTGACAACAACCACTTATGATTTAGACAACAATTGCCATTTAATCGCCAGGAGATTTTATATATGATGGACAACATGTTTTAATTAATATTATTGATAGTGTTATAAGCTGTGATATATAAGGAGGTTGTTTAATAGTGTTACATCAATAACGATATACATTGATATAGTTAATATTGTTATGTACAGTTAAATTGTTAAATTAGATTGTGTTATTAATTATTTAGGACTGGTCAATTAGACATAATTGTCGATTAGGTAATGAAGCAGCATAAGATCACTTTTAAATGTTGAGTAGTGCACTTACTTTAATAGAAATGTACCTTGCTGACAAGTGTGTTAATTTTGATAAGTTCTGTACTAGTTCACACTTGATGACATTTATGTCTTCAGTAACATTACAATAGTTACCCTTCACGCCTAGACTTCTTGCTTAACTTTTAGGGCTTCTTGGTTGTAGTCGCATCATTTAATGGATGCACTTTTGTTGAGCGATGTCTTCGTGCATATTGTCAACCTGTTGCTTGGGGTGTTGGTGCAGTATTCTTGTCAGTTGTTAGGCTCCTAGTGTGTGGATTTGTCCTGAGTCCTTGGTCTAGATAGGTTATGTTTCTCCAAGGTTATCTCTGCACCTATCACCTCGGGATGGCCTGAGTCCTGATGAGGGGATCATTGTGTGCCCTATTGGGTAGAGGTGAATGATATCATGGGTGGAGTCTGTGATCACTGTGTGAGTGTCGTTGATGGTTGGAAGTTGTTGTTGGCGCTTGAGTTGTAACGCCTTCATGCATCTGGTAGCGCGCCATCAAGGTCCTAGTTAACCAGTCATCGAGGCCATTGTGTCAGGATGGGGATGTTGTGCCTAAGCTTGTAGGCGTGGTCATGTTATGTTAGGCGGGCTGTCATTTATCCCTGTTGTTTTAAGCATATTTCTCCCAGTTGATCTTGTGCCAGAGCGGGGATTCATAGTTGTTTGTGTCCTATTCTGTGGGTGTGGTGCTCGCCATCAGATGTGTTGTTTAGCTGTAATCGTTGTTGTCATCCTATTTTAAAGAAAAAAAGAATTGCACCTTCTGCTTCATTTGTAGTTGTAACGAAGGGATCGTTACATATGATATCAGAACAGGTTCAACCCTGCGACTGTGGATCACCAGGCTTTCCACTGTAGTAAACCCATGAGTATTAACCATTTCTTTAATTAAAAACCTTAACGTGTCCATGTGGTGATCGCATTTAGAGGACGCCTCAGAGGTTCACAACGTGGTGTCGTGGAAGGAGGTGAGACACCTCTAGAAGTTCTCACACCCTTAGAGTGTAATCCCCAAGGGGAAGGGAAATTCCTTAGGCTGGATTCACTTGCTGTAAGGTATGGTGATGGTCTGAGAAGGCCCTTCCAGGTAATGTCAAAGGTCCTTGATTCACCATTGGTACTGAGAGGAGGCTAGGGAACCTGTACCCCTGAGGGTCCACAATGCGCCCTAGCTAGTACCATTAGCATCCACCGAGAACTTGAGAGAGTTGATTTCTAGAGTCCACGAGTGTCACAAAGGACTGTGTCATCGAGGCATGGTTGTAGAGAAAGGCATTGTTCTTCATACTTCGTGATTACGACCTTCAACATGAATGTTTGTATGGTGTTATTTCAACTGAAGGGGAGCGCTCTTCTATGGCAGAAGATGCTCCTGCCACTTTTGAACATGGTCATCGATGACATATCATGGGAACTGTTCAAGGAATGGTTACAGGAGAAGTATCTTTCAAAGGAATTCATTGAGTGTCATCTCAATTAGTTCGACGCCTTGCGATGAGGCATCCGTACGGTGCCCGAGTACAAGGCCCATTTTGGAGCTTCTTCGGTATGCCCTACTCCAAATTACCCAGAAACTTAAGGTCAAGAAGTTATAGTTTGGCCTTATTGTTAGAATTCATCTTCTACTTCAGATACAAGGATTACTGCACTGAAGAAAGTGTGTTGGATTGTGGGAGCCACATGACCAGCATCACTACCCAGAGGAAAGGGCTGGAGCATATGGTCAGTTGGACCCACCACCATGGGATTTTTGGGTAAGGCCCATCATATTTATGCAGCGGTGAATAACCGCCAAGTAGAGCACCAGTAGACTGTGCTTGAGACATCAGGTACCGCTCCTGACTAGAGCCTTAGTATTTTGATAGATCTTGGTGCTATCGAGAGTTTCATTTCTGGTGCAGCACTAAAAGGATTAAGGTAAAGGCAATTGAACATGATGAGTTTATGCTTTGTAGAGATGGCTTAGGGAACCAAACATAAGGTTGGAGGAAGGGTTACAGGCTGTATCCTTAACCTAGGAGAGTTTGTCACTAGGGCCAACCTGTACATCACGATCTTAGGATCTTATGACATCGTGATCGGTATGGATTGGTTGGAATTGCATGAGGCGATACTCAACTGTAAGAAAAGATGGTTGAGCTTGGTCGATGATGAGGGTTAAAGACACGTGATTGTAGGACAGAACTAGGGATTTTCCCTGAGGTTCATCTCTTGCTTGTAGTTACGAAAGAGCATGCATAAGGGATGTAAGATTTATGAGATCCTTGTGTTAAACGAGAAGGGAGTAGCAGAAGGACTAGAACACCTACCAATGGTGAGAGAGTTCGCAGACGTCTTTCCAGAGGAGTTACCTCAGATTTTATTGGAGAGGGAATTGGAGTTTACCATAGACCTAAAACTAGGGACTGAACCAATAGCTAGAATGCCTTATCGGATGTCAACCCCAGAGTTATAGGAGTTGAGAATGAAAATGAAGGAGCTGTTGGA
>JASDQU011508072.1:22392-34752 GCA_032191745.1 Picea mariana
GAACCCTAGGAACCTTTTGGTAGAAGTAGCAATATTGTATGCCCAAATTAGGTTGTTGAACATGAAGGATAGTTGAAACTGTTAGGAGAAGAAAAAGCATTGAGAATCTGTAGCAGTCCAACTTTTGTAAACACTTGTACAAACATTCATCTTAATAGAAAGAAATCAACTTTTCCTGCATACGAACTTTCTGTGTGTTTATGTGTATCAGATGAATGTTATCGATGTGTGTTTATGTATGTTGTAGATGCATGATAGGTTTCATCTGTAGTAGGAAGATAAATTCCTCTATCTTTGCTGAGTTTGAAATATCATTTTGGATTCTTTAGGCTGTGTAAGGAGTGCACAATAGAACATTGGAATTTTTGTAGCATGTGTAAGGAGGGCGCATCTGAACTCTTTGGATTTAGAAAATAATGTGACAGGAGGGCGCACCAGAGTGAGAAGAACTTAGGGGAAACCTTAATGTTTCTGAATACCTTAGAGGGTAAACGGTGCAGATAAATCACAAAGATACAGAGTCACTCAGAACTCTGTAGAGCTCTGTCAGGTGGGCATCGAGCAATTTCAAGGGTACACCAGGATAAATCTATTTCAAGTTCAAGGAGAGAAGTGTCAAAGAGAAGACACCCTCGAGTTACTGAACACTCTGGTAGATAGACAACAAAGATATTTCAGAGTTGTTGAACACTCTAAAGGAAAGGCTCTGCCAGGAGGGATTTTAGCGAGTAGAAGGAGTGCACAAAACCATTACCTTTATGAAGTGAAATATCAGTAGATCCAGGAGATAGAGCTCTGGGTAATTACAAAGAGTAGAGTGAGAACTTTGTGAAGTCATGAAGCGTGAAGAAAAGATATGGACTGTTGGATCTAGAAGGGTACATGGAAAAGATCCACACACACACTCTGAGGAAAGGAGGAAGAACAAAAATGAGTGTGTTGACTTTTCGAAGTCCGAAGTCACAAAGGAATTCTAGTCGTAGATCAAAGGATAGATACGTGGCAACAGATAATCATATTCACAAAATTGTGAATCAAAAGAACTGTGTCAAGTAGTTAGAAAATACCGTGAAGTGAAGAAAAGATCTCAGTTGTTGGTTCTGGATCATTGAGAGTCGTTGATCTGATCTGAGGATTTCGCGTATTCAAGCTTCAGGAAAATTGTGATGAGTAGAGTGCAGATAACATGAAGCGCAAATTCGTGAAGTGCATGGAGCTATGACTCAGGGATTTCTTGAGGTCATGTTGAGAGGGGTTGGTAAGAGGAGCTAGTGCCCATTTCATAAGAATTTGCCAATTTGGGTTCAGAGAGTTTGGCGATAGCTGCAGTTGAAACGAATGAAGCCCAGAGTCTGGAGCATCCAGGAGGTTTAGCCCTGGGTAATAACCTGAGGTCACATGGAGAGAAGGGCTTAACCCAGAGAGCTAGCACTTGATCATTAAAGTTAAAAAAAAAAGGGGACGGGAGCTCAGCAGGAGCTTGTGGGTTTCATCTGACCTATGCCAAAGGTGAAAGGGACCTTGTTAAGTTGAATTGGGTTCCAGTAAGGACCCGAAGAGATAATTCAGCTCAGTGTTTGAACAATCCTTGACCAGTTGGTTGCGCATCCCTAAGGAGAGAGGGGGGTGTTCTGCATCAAGTGGTATTCGAGCTGATTTTTTCTTGTAGACAATAGGAAAAAGAGGAAAGGAGATAAAGGAGACAGTCTGATACCATCAAGTGGTATCAGAAGTTGAAGTTTTATTATAGACAATGGGTGAAGGAGGAGACAGATTATTGATGCTCTGTGAATATTGTTGCAAGGTGTGCTACAAATGGTAGATAACTAGGAGGGATGAAGACAAAAAAGATGGCTAATGAAGGCCATAAGTGTGGTCGAAGAGGAGACCGCCAGAAGAAAAGAAAAACAAGAATTGACAAGGAGCTCATATACTTAAGAGAAAGAATGGAACAACTAACATTGAAGATACAACAAGAATCAAAAATACACTGGAGGTATGAATGTCCTCTAAACAACAAGGTAAAATGGCCTATTCAAAAGTTGTTGGCCAGAAAGCAACAACAAAAGTTAAGGAGGTGGCTAAGGGAAGTTGAAAACCTCAGTGACATAGAGGAGGAAGTGGTTTACATCTGTGAACTAGAGATTGGGAGGAACCTTAGTGATGAGGAGGAGGTGAGATCAGTTAAAGGTCTCATAGACTACCAGGAGGGCAGAGATAAATTTTCAAATTTCCAGGTGGGCAATGAGACGAGATCAATGGAGGATCTCATAGACTGCCAAGAGGGAAGTGATGGAAATTTAAATTTTCAGGGGAGAAATAAGATGATATCAATTGAGGATATCATAGACTTCCAGGAGGGTAGAAGAGAAATCCTATATTGCCAGGTGCAAAGGGAAGAAGAGAGGAGACTACCTAAAAGTGTCATGAAATCAACTGAGAATTCATATTATCAAGGAGAGTTGCTAGAGGGGGATCATAAACGCATTTTGATCATTGGGGGAATTCAAATATTCCTACCAAGTAGTCTAGAAGAGACTAGAACAAGTGTTGCATATGAGGAGGTGGTGCAACAAGAATCCAAGAAAGAGGCCATGAGGCTAAATTATTTTAAAGCTAATTGTGTCTCTAATGCAAGTACAACAAAGGAAATACAACTAGCAAAGAATTCCAAAGAAGAGGAGGAGGAACAGACGTTGATGTCTGCCCCAACAGAAAAAGAGGAGAATTCAGATGAATTTCTCACTTAATGGGAGAAAGAGATGAATATGTTGGAGGATTGGTTAAACAATCCAGGACTAGAAAAGGACTGCCAGGATGTAGTCATGCAAATGGATACAGTCACGCAGATTGCAGGATAAGAGAATTCACTCGAATTCCTCAAAAATTTCAGCCCGAGAGCTGAACAGGAGATGACTGCAACACTAGAGCCTGAAGCAGAAGAGGAAGCATAAAACATAGATGTTGTTGAGTTGTATGAGAAATTGGAATCCCTGGAGAGAAGGGTGATAGTGAAAAGCATGCACATCCAACATGATAAGCTGGAATAGGTGGAAAAGCATACCATCCTGGGGAGTAGCTCGAGGAAGATGAAGATATGCCAATAGAGGAGATGACAGAAGTCAATCCGTCAGAGGAGGAAGATGAGAAGCAACTCAGTGGTGAGACTACAGAACTGAATTCAACAATAGAGTGGCCAGATAGTGTCATAGGATATGAATATGAAAATGAAGAATTGAAACCTACATCAGTAGCAGGAGGAGAAGAGCATTCAGAGGAATGGATCGAATTTGAGTAAGAGATAAATGTATAATGAAAACCTACAACAGAGGAGGAATCAACATATAACATGGATCTTGTTGATCTATGTGAAGATATAGAGGCCTTAGAGAGAAGTGTAAACATCTAAAGGCATCTCATCCAACAAATTAAGTTGGAAATTCATGGAGAGAATATGCAACAAAGAATACTGCAGGGGGAGAGCTAGCCAATGGACCAAATGGATAAATAAATAGAGGAGATAGAGATATTGATGTTGGAAGCATCCCAAGAAGTCATCAGTAGAGAAGGATGGAAGAGAAGAGGACCTACAGGAGCAATAGGGCAGAAGAAGAAACAAGGAAAAGGAGCAGATGAACAACTCCAATTTCAGGTATGGGACCTTGGAGAATCTCAACAGCATAGCAGAGGGAGCCATGAGAAGGAGATAATGCTTTTCCTATCCATGGAGTATGATGCATGAGCATCATTAGCAAGCACATGTGGAGAGACAACTCAGTGCCCTAGTGCACCTTTGAATCACTTCAGAACATGGAAAGATGGTGTTTCCTGCGGAATCGTTTTGGAACTGATTGAAAAACTGAAGAAGATCAAATGCTTGGGAGATGAATGATCATGATTGACTTGGGAGTTTCACTCCTATATATTTAATGTAATGGAAATCAAGTAGTAGTTACTTTTTTCTTGAGTAGACGAGTATTCGGGGGGGGAAACCCTAGGAACCTTCTGGTAGAAATAGGAATATTTTATGCCCAAATGAGGTTGTTGAACATGGAGGATAGTTGAAACTATTAGGAGAAAAAGTGTTGAGACTCTGTAGTAGTCCAGATTTTGTAAACGCTTATACAAACATTTATCTTAATAGAAATAAATTAACTTTTCCTGCATAAGAATGTTTTGTGTGTTTATGTGTATCGGATGAAAGTTATCTGTGTGTGTTTATGTATGTTGTATATGCATGATAGGTTTCATCTGTAGTAGGAAGATAGATTCCTCTATATTTTTTGAGTTTGAAATATCATTCTGGATTCTTTAGGCTGTGCAAGGAGTGTACAATAGAACATTGGAAGTTTTGTAGCCTGTGCAAGGAGGGAACATATTAACTCTATGGAGTTAGAAAAGAACATGCTAGAAGGGCGCACCAGAGTGAGAACAAATTAGGGGAAACCTCAAGGTTGATGAATAACTTAGAGGGGAAACTGTGTAGAGAAAGCACAAAGATACAATGTCACCGAGAACTCTGTAGAGCTCTACCAGGCAGGCATCAAGCAAGTGCAAGGGTACACCAGGAGAACTTTGTTTCGAGTTCAAGGAGAGAAGTGTCAAGGAGAAGACAACCCAGAGTTAATGAACACTCTAGTAGACTGAAAAGAGAGATATTTCAGAGTTGTTGAACACACTGAAGGAAAGGATCTGCCAAGAGGGATTTTAGCGAGTACAAGGAGTGCATAGAACCAATACCTTTCTGAAGTGTTGGGGAATTGAAGGAAACAAAGTTACTCAACACTCTCTAAGAGAGCTTTGCAAGCATGCATTTAGTGAACGCAAGGAGTGCATTATTGAATTTGAAAGAGTTCATGGTTCGAGAGGAAGACCTGTCCAAGGAGTGCACCAGGAAAATGCTTAGATGAAGTGTTGAAATCTTGAAGCCATTTGAAGGCTCATTTAAATGCAAGGAGTGGGCGTAGAAGTGAATTGATTCCAAGTTCGAGAAGCTCCAGAGGAGTAGTGAAAATATGGACGTAGAGTGAAAGGGTTCACTAGGGATGAGATTAAATTTCCTTACCAATCTCAGGAGGATGAGCATAGAATGTCCCAGGCGGGCACCATAAAGTATTTGGAAAGACGTAGAAGGGCTGAGTCCCTTAGGGATTTGAGTAAGAAAAATCTTAGGAGGAATAGTGCCATTGTGCAGAGAGTCTCTGGAAAAAGTGCAGAAGGCCAAGAATAGTTCAATTGGTGGATTGTTATTCAAGCGCAAAGAGTGCATAGAAGCGCACATATTCCAAGTCCCAAATATTAGGAGGAAAAGCGCAAGTCGAGACTCAAAGTAGTCGAGCTCATAGGAGGAGGTTCAGAAACCAAACCTTTGGAAATTATTGAGAAATACTTCATTCGAAGGAAGGCGTAGGGGATTCATAGGAGAAACCTACAACATCCATTGTATTAGCTGTAGAGATAGATATGGACCATTGAATCCATGTCCAAACATCCAAGGGAGCCTGCTAAGGAGAGGAATAGAGCCCATCCGTCAGATCTGGGTGCAGAGGACCAATAGTCATTAGATATAGAGCATATCGTAAAATTAGGGAAGAGCCACTTTGGAGGATTTGAAGTGTTGAGCTTCAAAAACTCCCTAAGCCTGAAGTAGCAAAGAATATCTCAGTCGTCCATCAGTTGGAGACATGTGGTGAAATATCAGAAGATTCGGGAGATAGAGCTCCAGGAAATTACAAATAGTAGAGTACGAACTTTGCGAGGTCGTGAAGCGTGGAGAAAATATATGGACCATTGGATCCATAAGGGTACATGGAAAATATCCACACACACACTCTAAGGAAAGGAGGAAGAATGCAAGCGAGTGTGTTGACTTTTCAAAGTCCAAAGTCACGAAGTAATCCTAACTGTCGATCGGAGGATAGATACATGGAAATAGATAAGAAGATTCAAAAAATCATGAATCATAAGAACTCCGTCGAGAATTTAGAAAATATCACGAATTGCGAAGAAGATCTCAGTCGTTGGTTGTGGATCATTGAGAACCGTTGATCTGATTTGAGGATTTTGCGTATTCGTTCTTTGAGAAAATCATGAAGAGAAGAGTGCATATAACATGAAGAATGAAGTCACGAAGAACTCGGATATAAGACTCGATCATAGCTCGAGGTCACATTGAGAGGGGTTGGTAAGAGGAGATAGTGCCCATTTCATAAGAATTCACCAATTCGGGTTCACAGAGTTTGGCGACAACTGTAGTTGAAACGACCAAAGCCCATAGTCCATAATGCCTAGGAGGTTTAGCCCCGGGTCATAACCCAAGGTCACATGGAGAGAGGGGCCTATCCTAGAGAGCTAATGCCTGATCATTAAAGTTTAAAAAAAAAAGGGACAGAAGCTCAACAGGAGCCCGTGGGTTTCATAGAACCTGTGCCAGAGGTGAAAGGGCCTGTGTTAAGTTGAATTGGGTTCCAGTAGGGACCTAAAGAGATAAATTAGCTTAGTTTTTGAACAATCCTTGACTGAGAGGCCACACAACCTTGAGGAGAGAGGGGGGGGTCTGCATCAAGTGGTATCAGAGCTAATTTTTTCTTGTAGACAACAGGAAAAAGAGGAAAGGAAATAAAGGAGATAGTCGGATACCATCAAGTGGTATTAGAAGCTGAAGTTCACCTGTAGACAACAGGTGAAGGAGGATACAGAGTATTGATGATTTGTGAATACTTTTGCAAGGTGTGAAACAAATGGTAGATAACCAGGAGGGATGAAGACAAAAAATATGGATATTGAAGGCCATAAGTGTGGTCAAAGAGGAGACCACCAGAAGAAAATAAAAATAGGAATTGACAAGGAGCTCATAGACTTAAGATAAAGAATGGAACAACTGACATTGAATATACAAAAAGAAGAAAATGTACACTAGAGGTACGAATGGCCTTTGAACAGGAAGGTAAAATGGCTTATTCAAAATTTGTTGGCCAGAAAGAAGCAACAAGAGTTGAGGAGGTGGTTGAGGGAAGTTGAAAACCTTAGTGAAAAAGAGGAGGAAGTAGTTTACATCTGTGAACCAGAGATTGGGAGGAGCCTCAATGATGAGGAGGAGGTGAGATCAGTTAAAGGTCTCATAGACTGCCAGGAGGGCAGAGATGAATTTTCAAATTTATAGGTGGGAAATTAGACGAGATCAATGGAGGATCTCATAGAATGCCAAGAGGGAAATGATGGAAATTTAAATTGACAGGGGGGAAATGAGATGAGATCAATTGAGGATCTCATAGAATGTCAGGAGGGTAGAAGAGAAATCCAAGATTGTCAGGTGGAAAGGGGAGAAGAGAGGAGACTACCTGAAAGTCTCATGAACTCAGTTGAGAATTTATATCATCAAGGAGAGTTGATGGAGGGGGATCAAAAATGCATTCTGATCATTGGGGGAATTTAGATATTACTTCCAAGTAGTCCAACAAATACTAGAAAAAGTTTTTCATAGGAGGAGGTGGTGCAAAACGAATCCAAGAAAAAGGCCATGAGGCCAAATGATTTTAAAGATAATTGTGTCTATGATGCAAGTACTGTCAAAGAATGTCAAAGAAGAGGAGGAGGAGAAGACACTGATGTTTGCCCCAGCATAAAAAGAGGAGAATTCAGATGAATTTCTCACTCAATGGGAGTAAGAGTTAAAGATGTTGGAGGATTGGTTGAACAATCCATGACCAGAAAAGGACTGCTAGGATGCATTCATGCAAAGGGAGAGAATCTTGCATGTTGGAACACATTTATATTTCTAAACTTTAGAATTTAAATGGATTTCATTCCCTTTAAAATAAAAATAATGCATGCTTGATTCTCACTTTCGATGAGCTCTTCCATCTAATCAAACAATCCTAATACCGTAGAAACTATGGATCTGCCTACTCGTTAAAAAGAAAATAAAATCACTAAAGAGTACTTCGCTTTTTTAGATTTTGGAGTTTCGTGCTTTAGATGTGTTAACATGCCTCACCTTCAAAGTCCCAATACATGAAATCCAAAAATATCTTAAGTATTAAGCCGGGTTAATTAAGGATTAAAAAACTGATTAACGATTAATTAATCGCATCACGATTTCACATTTCATGGATCTTGCCTCAAGCGACTTTAAATATCCCGAGATCGAAATCCCCGAAATATTTGATTCTAAACATGATTATTTAAAAGTGTTAAAGATGATTAAAATTAATTAATCACATCACGATTTCACATTTCGGGGATCCTGCCTTGAGCGACTTTCAATATCTCGAGATCCAAAACCTCGAAATATTTGAGGTTAAACATGATTATTTAAAATGGTTAAACATGATTAAAATTAATTAATCACATCGTGATTTCTCATTTCGGGATCCTGCCTCACTAGAGCCTCACATGATGTGTGTAGCAATGATGATGTGTAGACTCTACAGAAAGGAAAACACAACCCATTTCTTGTTATCTTGGATGCCTATTATTCAAACAGTAGCAAATAGATATTCTTTTGATTGGGCCAAGATGTTGTTAGACAATTTGGCTAGGGAGACTATAGAATATCAATCACTGAAATCCAAGGGGCAACCTACCCCATTTTTCATGTTGGATTACATCATGGACGCCATTTTTTTTATGACACCTTTTCCTCTGATGGGATGGAACTAGAATCCAAATAGTACTGAGCCCATACATGTTTATCATTCGAAACTTTGGGAAGATAACGCGAAATATTTCTTCTACAAAATCTGCAACTAGGTGGTGGTGTCGATGCATACCACTATATATGTTTGCCCACCTCCCAGGATTTATGACAATATAGTGGCTAATCTGGGCAAGATAGCAGACTGGTACATTAAAGAGAATTTCTCCTATATTAGGGTTTTTGGTTTTTCAGTTCCTCCACATGCTCTACCTGAAGTTTTACCAGATTGGTTGGTGTGTCGCAAAGTAGCACATCAAGCTATGCATGGGGAAATTAGTAAGGAGCTGAAAGCAGTACAAAAAATGGTATGACCCGCCTTTCCCATGCAGATTGGTATGTTTTCTCTATTGGATTTCGACCATTCGAAAGTATAAGCCATGGCCCTGGAAGAAATCAAGATGGTCAATATCGAATTCAAGAAGCATGATCCACAGAAGGTCGTAGGTAATCACATGGCCCTCTACAATTTGAAAAGATATGAACATGAATATTCTCCTCAGGACGAAATATTCCGAGGAGGAAGGTCCTATCAAGAGGTCTTGAGTCGATTTCAAGCTCTGGCTTCGGATAAATTGGTTGAGTTTTATAACTTCCAGAAGCATCGAAGAAATGGCCTTCCCTAAGTATTGCAGGGAGAAACCCTGACACCTCCGACTACACAGAGAACTGAGACCCAGAGCACCGAAACAGGGAGCTCCAGTGGATAGGATGCTCAAGAACATCTGGAGAAAACCAAGGTTTCGATTCATGTGGGGGACACCATGTTGACAAACCTAGTAGGTGATCAATCTATAGCTCAGGCTGAAGCCTCGATAAAAAGGGAGAAGAACAACCACCATTCACACCAGGAAAGTCAACTATTGAAACAGTCAAGAAACAACCGTCCACTGAGATAAGAAACCCTATTCAATATATCATGCTGATACAGTCCAGTAGAGGGAACCCTAGAGCTGAAGTGGTATTCATAGAGGATCTCACGCCTATTTCGGTAGAAGTGATGCCCCCTTACAGCATCTTCTTTAGCAGGAAGAGAAAGGTTGTAGTAAAAAGAGAAATACATCAGAGGGAGGGTGTTCCTATCAAGAAGCATAGAGTACTGTATGATGGATAGGCCCAAGAAGAAACATATTTCGCTACAGACATGGAAGATTCATTAGGAACCTTTTCCACTTCAAACCATTTTTCGGTGGGCAACCTGAAGGAAAAGTTGAAGTAGAAGGATTTGTGGGTGAGCCAGTTGCAGGAAAAAATAAAAACTGTACAGAAGGGAGTCAAGATCGAGATGACTAAAGGATTTGAGCAGATTAAAGCCCATGACAGGCCAGAAATTCAATAGCACAAGATCATCCTTGATGATATGCAGAGAAATTCACAGGCAAGTAGGGAATTGGTAAACAGTTTCAAGTGAAAATAAGCCTGGCCAAAAAAAGAAGTAGTGGATATATCATCTTTCCAAGCCCAAGATTTAGAGGTACACGAGAAGTTGGGATCATCCCAACAAAGCCTTTTGACTAAAATAGAAGGAATTCAATACTATTATCAATTGGTAGAATGCTCTTTAGATAATATTTGAATAAAAGAGAAGGAGGCCACTACAGCTAGATTTACATTCCAGGAGGCTATCCTATCTGTAGCAAAGGAGGAAGTTGCTAGGGTCACCAGATTGTCCCTCTCAGAACAAACCCGAGGAGATATAATACTTAAGACCTCGGAGGCTAATATAGTTGAAAGTAAAATATTGGCTAGGGAGGTGAAAAGAGCTTGTGAAGAAGCATTCTATGCTCTTGATAAAGAGTTACTGTACATGGAAAGAGGTATATCTTTGAGGCCCTGGGACAGATTGATATCGAAAAAAATCAATCTGATTTCAAAGCAAGTATGGAAGAAGCTCGGGCCGAAATTTTACAATTGAAACAGGTTGACCTTACTCTGTTGAATAAATGGATAGTCAACCCTAGCTTAAGACTACAGTCTCTATCTCTAGAAGCTAGGAGGGTGGAAGATAAKTTGCCTCATATAGAAAKGAAGTTTTATACCTTTGAGGAAAATGATACCACAGAGCCCTCTAGGTTGGTGGTGCAATTTGCGGGCATATGCGTTCAATGCRTCGAGCRAGGGAAATCCAGCATGTCTGGGAACAAATGATGCACATGTCATGATTATAAACCAACTATTTTMTGAGCTGGAGAAMAAGAAGGAAAAATGTCTCTRCTAGCGTRGCGAAGAGATAGGGAATATGCAAGTGAAGTKTTTTAAATTTTACATATTGTAATATTTTCTATTTTAGAAATAAGGAGAATTCCAACTACTTAGGGTTGAGAACATTTTGTATAAATCATGGATGATTTTAAGGATGGAAATTTATTTTAAAATGTAGAAACCTTGGCRAAACTTACTAATCCTTCATATGTCAACTATAAATGTTTGGCGATATTTTTGTAAACATATTCAAATTTTTAAGTATTTTATATAGTTTTTATAAATTTTTGGCGATTTTTAAGGTWAAATAGTTTTATMCTATAGAATTTGGGCGAATCATTTTTAATATAATGAATMTCATTTTTGGAAAAACCATGGAAAATTAGCCCATGAGAKAAATTTATCCCATACTATAAATACATATTTCAAAGAATTAACATGGGATGCTTCTTGCCATATTGTAAATAAGAAAACTCATCCTTTTATGAGTATTAATACAAGTGCARACAAGGATTCCAAATTTTGTGTAGTTTGAGTTATGTGCTCTTCTTGTATTCCATATCTCTAGTTTTCTTTATGTTACTCCTTGATAAGTGAGTAGTTGCAATTTAGTACAACATCTATTGTAATCACATTTTATCGGTCATTTGAAAAGAAAACAATTTTTCCTCTGTATTTGTTATTAGTAAATACAAGACCTGCAAGCTACTTGGATCATTGTATTTTATATCGTTTCATGGGTGCATTCTATATTTTCTTCTACTGTGAACAAGGTAAGATTCATCTGTCATTGATGCCTCATTTTGTTTAACAGTTTTGTAATTTTCTGTCATATCACTTGATTTTATTACTCAACTCAGAAGATGAAACACAACCTCTGTCCTGTTCAGTTATTAATTTCATTTAAGGGTTAATTCTCATATAATTAACGAAAGAAAAATTACCTTTTAAAACATTCCTTAAATTCTTGATGCCTTGACATTACTCTTTGATACTTAAGTGTAATCTCAGGAACAACATCTTTTTGGCCCCATTGTTGGGGACGGAGAAACAAAGTTATTTTTTCATGGGAGAATGACATGGTAATTTTCTCTCTTTGATAGTGAACAAAGATTGAATACATTTATAAGGCTAATTTTTATCTTTCACTTGGAGACTCCACTATAGATAAACTAGAATTCGGCAAAAACAATACTAGGAAGAACCTAGACGATCAACAGATTATGCCTGTATCCGATCCTGAAAAGCTATTAAAACCAAGGGGATACCGCAAGCAGTCTGTTGCATCCACAAGTAAGGTCTACCAACCCAAAACTGTGAAAACTAATGCTAAGGTTCCACTTGAACATTCAACCTCACAAGAAAGTTATACACAAAGCTACTTTGGAGATACATCAACTAAGAATCTTGCAACTAAAACCTTAAACCCTGAGCTGGTTCTACCCCATATTAAAGCTGAGATC
>JASDQU011508075.1:0-11989 GCA_032191745.1 Picea mariana
AAGGGTTATGATCATCTATTATGATATTAGGTAGACTGTTTTGCCAAGGAAGACCACATACAGAGCTGATGTAAACACCCACAACAAACTGTCCAACCTGAACTGTAATACACTGCAGCAACAAAACCCTTCAAGCCAAGGAAGGTACCAACAAATAGAGACAGCAAAGAGCATCAGCAAACAAAGAGGAGGAGCTAACAGGCTCACAGGTAAGTGGTACCCTCAACACGGTGGTAGCAAGGCCACTGAACCCTCAGCACACACAGCGGTAGTCTTAAGTGTGCCCAAAGGAAGGGCCACGGTACCTACAGCAGTCCGCGGCTCCTTCAAATAGTCAAGGGAACAGTCCGGGACTCCTTAGACAGACAAGGGAAGTCCACGGGAGCCAAGGTGGAGTCCACAGCAGCCACAACAAGCATAGACAGTCAAGGAGAGGTCCGTAGCACCTCTAAACCAGCAGGCAAAACAGATTGAAGCTCCCAGCCAATAGAAGAACAAGTGTCCAAACAATACCTCAAAAATCTGAAGGAGAAAGTCCACAAGAGAAGCCGTACCATCACCAAGAAAAGACAAACTGAGGTAGCTGCTGCAACAATAGAAATAGGAAGAATGAAGAGAGTGTGTTTGTAAGAATGCTAGAGGGAGGGTTTCTTTTATAGCTAAGGAAAGGGGTTAGGGCTAGAATTAAAACAATTAAATAATGACATTTTAATTAATATAAATATTAATTAAAAGTCAAATAAGTCAAAGTGACTTGTGAAAACCCAACACTAATTAATATTTATATTGAAACAAAAACAAGCAAAGGGGAACTTCAAGACAAAGTCAAGGGGTCATCTTCAATGGAAAAACATGTCCACATAAGTTTCATAATCGCTTATAAACTTTTATCATCACTGCATAAGGGGAAACATTCATGATGTGGTCATGTCCATCTTCGTGGCTGCTCCTAGGTCTCATGGACCATCCCGAGAGAGAGGAATAAGATCACACATCATCACATCTTGGTACACAACCAAGAAATACCTGGTCCAAGACCAGGGTACCTCAGAGCACATCTGGGGGCCCTAGAAGACATCTAGGGTCTTTCATCCACCAAGGTTCAAGACCAAGGATCAACCCAAGCGTTTAAGCAAGGATTCCTTGGAACACATCCAGGGGCCCTAGAACACATCTAGGGACTTACATCATCAACTACCAAAGAACACATCCAAGGATCAATCCAAGCTCCAAGCAAGGATTCCCTGGAACACATCCAGGGGCCCTAGAACACATCTAGGGACTTACTGCTTGGTCCTTGACCAAGAACCCCAATAATACACTGGGGGCCCTCACTAGGGTCTTTTGCCATGGCTCAAACTACTTGGTCCCAAACCAAGAACCCCAGGAGTGTATTGGGGGCCCTAGATCACAACTAGGGTCTTATGCCATCCTGCCGGAGGATGGCTCTTGTAGTTGCACTAATTTCAACAAAGAGTCTGTGCTCTCCTACTCTAGCTCCACACTCACGACTGACATACGCTAACAATACAAAATGAGTCCTTTCATAGGCTCTAGAGTCTGACGTTCACTTTTTCAAATTAGGCTCTTATTTCTCTCTCCTAAGGTGTTTGTCAGACAACACTCTTTATACACCAACAATTCAGGTTTTAAGTGACACGAGTTGTTGGATTGGATCATATCTACCACAATTAGCTACTTCACACATTTTTATAAGCAAGTTATTTTAGGAGTGTCTATGCTCTTCATTGTGCCAAGAGGCACTCTACAACCCAGTGTGTCATAGATGTTGTCATGTAACATAATGTGGGCAATGCTGCTGGCACATGTTAGTTCTCTACAACCCATTATGACATAGTTGTTGTAACGTTATGTAAAGTGGGTAATGCTTGCACATGTCAGTTCAAAAGAAATAATTAATATAAAACAAAAATAAATATAATGTTGACTCACAAAAAATAAATATAAAGTGTATTCACAATCAAAATAAAAACCAGCATAGATCTATCTTAACCTTGATTGTATTCTCCTCAAAGGAGTTCCACTATGGCATTCATCGTTTCTTAAAGGTATGTTTGTTGTTTTTGGGCTTGTGCTGGTGCATTCGTATTCTCTGCTTTTACTGAATTCGTGTTGTTAACTGTGATAATATTTCTATTCACTGTTTGTGATTGGATTTTACCAAGTTAATTATGACGAGATCTAGTGGCAATCAGAGCGCACTTAGTTGTTTCTAATCAAAGTCTTGACAATAAAGATGAAAGGCATTGATCCTTCTTTTAAAGCATATATTCTTCATCCTTTGTTGATTCTATGCTGCATGAAAAATGTACCACACAAAATATAAAGGGTTGTAATATGTACATTTTTTTTTCCAAAAAGAAAAAAACTTTATATTTCGAGAAAAAATATACATATTTCTGTCCTTTTACGAGGATTGCTCTTTGTCTGCATTTTCATCATATCCATGATTCTTTACATATCTGTTTTCAAAAAGCAAAAAATCATCTGTTTGATACCATTATTTCTCCAAAAATATCTCTATCGCCTATCTAAAATCTCTTATCTTTTCATAAACAACTCTATGAGATTATAAAATGAAAGACATCTCATCTAAGAGATGGCCTTCATGATATTCCTGGAAAATAAAAGCTCCTTGATCCAAAGTCATGGCGTCCTTTGATAAACTGTTTGCTTTGGAGTTCAACTCCTTGTATATATGGTTACAAGAAAACCATTCCAATTCATCCAAAAAAATGCGAATTTGACTGAGCAGGGGTTGGACGCGAACCACCTGAACCTGTATCTTTTTGTTGGCCCATTTTGTGACAACTTTCAAATCCCCCAAGATTTGAACTTTCTTTAAATTTAGTGAATTTTCTATGAACAACAAAGCCCATAAGGCCAAAAATTTGGCTTTCATGTTTGATCCCAAGCTTGGAGTGTATCTTATTTCGAAAAAATGATCGACATCTATGTGGAGGAGAGCTCTTGCCCTACACCTTGGGGGATGATCCTGGCTTGCACCATCAGAAAAAGCCCAGATGACCCCTTCCACTAGTGCAGGCATAAGAGGAACGTGTTGTTTGGGAGCTTTTGGAGCGAACTTGAATTCGCCAGCCAGCTTTTGAATCATCCCCTGATTCCCTGCCACCTCGACTGGAATATAATGATTCTGGAAGATACTTAAATTTCTTGCCCACCATATGAATTAAACAAAGATACAGGGTAGAGACGAGAAGTCCTTTACAACTTTTTTACCCAACCAAGAAGATAACCACTCTTCGTTGCTTCCTACTAGAATTTCATCATTTTATTTTAAAATTGAGGCGCAATATAAAACCAGACCTTTTGTGCATATGGGCAATGCACGAAGAGATGAGAGGACGATTCCTCGTCCTTCCTACACAAAGAGCTTTGATTTGGGCCCACCCATCCTCTGCGAAGACCAATGTCCCAGGTTAAAAGTTTGGCCTCCAACGCCAGCCACAACAAAATTCTCATCTTTGTTGGTGCATGCATTTTCCAAACAAAGATCCACCACCACTTCTTTATGCCTATGAAAGCGCCTTCTGCAAGAGCAAGGTAGCCTAGTTTAACCGTGAATTGGCCATATTTTGCGTTTTGAGACCAACAAAAGGAGTCCTAGTCCACGCCATTTAAGGAAATGAAATTTTCTCTTAAATTGTTGGTGAATTTGTCCCATTCTTCCATGTGGCCGTCAACTAAACCCAACTCCCCTCCATCTATCCAAAAAAACCTTCTCGATTCATCCCTATTCTGTACACATGCGTCCTACAATCTGAATATACCAATAATATGAAGATTTAATATCTACTCCTTAGATAATTTGTGTACCCCCGTTGATCCTTCCCATTGATCCTCACCTATTATAACCTTCCTGCCATTTCCAATTCTCCAGATAGCCCAATCGTCGATCTAGGGGAATGCTTCTACCAGTGCTTTCCAAACTATGGAGCTATTCGATATCAATTTTTTGGGTTTGCAAAACCATTCCTTAAATGACCAACCTGCCAAGTATTTAGCAACCGTTACATTTCCCCACAACATTTGATTACGTAGGAGCCTCCAAAGGCTTTTAGCAGCCAAAGCCTTGCTAAACCAGAATAATTTTTTTATCCCCCAACCTCCCAACTCTTTTGGCATAGCCAATTTCGTCCATTTTACTAGAGGGATGCCATCCACTTCCTTTTTCCTAGACCACAGGAACTGAAAACAAGATTTCCTTACTTTCGATAGAATTCCTTTTGAGATTTTAGCTATTGTTGCCTAGTAAACTAGAGTGCTACTTAGCACAAAATTAATGAGAACCAAACGCCCTCCTCTGGATAACCACCTGTTCACCCACATTCCAATCTGGGCCTGAATTTTCTTGACGAGCCACAACTAGTTGTCGAATGAGTAAGAATTTGGCTTTTAAATAAAAACCAAGATATTTTATGCCTACTTCAATATTCATCTTGCTCAAAAGGGAGGATGGATCTTAAATGATCTCTTATCTTCGCTCAGCGCATGAACCCTCATGGAGGATTTCCCCATGTTTATCTCCATTCCAATGGCTAGTCAAAACAAATCCAATATGTCTCTTAGCACCTGGAACTCTTTTGAAGATCCTGCACCAAAAGTCATAACATCATCAACAAAAATGAGATGGTTTAAAAAAACTGATTTAGAGATTCAAAGACCTTTGAGCATCCCACTTCTTTTAGCATTTTGGATGAGCTTACTTAAGCCCTCTCCGCCACAATAAGAAAGATAAAAGGAGACAACGAACACCCCCGATGAAGACCCTTCGAAGAATGAAAAAACTTGGAAGGAGAGCCATTAATTAAGACCACAAAGGAGGCTGACGAGATGCAACTCATGATCTAGTTGACTGAATGAAGATTCATTCCCATTTGAATTAAAGCTAGTTGGATGAAAATCCAACTAACTTTATCATATGCTTTTGAAAGATCAATTTTCAATGTTGTAGAAGGGATTTTTAGAGTCTTTATGGAGTGGAATCCTTCCTGAGCTAGGGAGACTGCATCATGAATTTGTCTTTTGAACATGAAATCGAATTGCTCCTTTGAGACTATGTCACTAAGCACGGGCTTTAGTCTGTTTGCTATGATCTTAGATATCAATTTGTAAATCAGATTGCATCAGGATATAAGCCTAAAGTCCTCAAAGGATGAGGTCTTCTGTTTCTTGGGAATGAGGGCTAGGGAAGTTTTATTAAAAACTCCCAACATTTTTCCAGAGTGCTGAGATTCTTGTGCTGCTTTAAAAAGATCATCCTCCTTTAACAAATCGAAAAAACCAAGATAGAATTCCATCGTTAGTCCATCTCGGCTCGGGCTTTTGCTTTTTTTGGAAAGCAGAGAGGGTAGAAAGCAATTCTTCTTCTATTATATGAACGAGAAGAGAGTCATTCATGTCCTCTGTAAAGGATCTTGGAAAAAGATCGATCACTTTGATAATTTCAGTGATTGGACATCCCACCGGTTCCTTAAAAAGATTTGTGAAAAAGGAAATGTCGGCCTTCGCTACGTTTTCGTGGGTTGACTTTACCTGATCATTTTGATCCCTAATCTTCGAAATGGTGTTCAAATTTTTACGATAATGGGCATACCTATGAAAATATTTTGTATTATTATCTCCTTCTTTGAGCCAGACAACACGACTCTTTAGACGCCTCTTCGTTTCCTCTAGGGCCAGTAGATCTTGACGCTTTTTCAATAGCTAACCAAGAGACTCCTCTTCCACAGAAGAGAGGGACCCCGATGGCCTTTCAACCAGGAGAAAATCTAATTTCTTGTTCACCTCCCTTAGTTCTGTCGATGTTTTTAGTAGCATCGTACAGGTACTTCCACATCGATCTGTGTCAACAGGTGGGAGTTGTCCTAAATGCCTCTCAGAATCTTAGGAGATTCACTTTATGTAAGTGAATGTACTTTTGTAATAAAGTGAGTTTGATTTAATTAAATGCTAAGGTATTTGGAATTAGTAATTAAATTAAGTCCTAGTCGTTAGATCTAAAGTGAATGTGAGATTAGATATTAGTCGTTGATCACTTTAGGAGATCTAGGGTTTTGGACTTAGGGTAAACTCAATGTTATAGAAGACAACCTAAGTGAGTGGAGGAGACACAATGATGGTACACAAAGAGTGAGTGAGCATTCGGGTGTGTAGGGGTAGGCGTCGAGGAAAGGGTGCAAGGGGGCAACAAGGGAAGTAGCAACCAACAAGATCAAAGAACTGATCTTGGGTAAGACTAGGCTATTTGTTGCATTTGTATTTCCTCAGAAGGGCCATTATCCCAGGACGAGAGCCCTAATTTTATTTAATAAAATCATCACAGATCTGGTTTTCCTGTGAGTGTTTTTCCAAGGGTATTTACCCGAAATCTGGTGTGCAAATGTGTTTGGTTTCCGATTTTTGCTGCCGCTGAATTTTAATGGTTAAGTAACCTAGCTGTGCTATTATTCAGTAAATGTGTTTTGCTCGTAATTAATGGTCGGGTGCTAGGTTAAGAGAATTTAACATGGTATTAGAGCCGAGACTCTAAGGAATCCAAGTTTGCACTGAACGTGTTCTGCAACATGGGAGAATTTTTTTTTTTGTCTCATACAGCTTATTGCAGAGTGGGTAAATAAATAAAAAAAAGGGACTTTCCATTTTGAGCTAGAGTAAAATGAGACTTTCTCCCAACTCGGCCCACCGAGGCCTTCTCCAATGCCAGACCATCTATACTAGATCCCAAAGGCTTTGATTTAAACTTGGATCTTAATAGATAATTATAATTAATGGAGTGATTTGACAAAAGGTTATCTGACGAGTCTTATGAGCAAGGTCTAAGGGAAAACTAACTTTGGGTCATCGGGGATAGAGACCTCGTGCTCAAGACAGGATGAAAGGAGCCATCTGGGATAGAAGGACCCTCATTGAACAAACACATTTTTTCGTCAGAAGGGAGACTTGAAGGGGACATGACATCTAGCCTTTTAGGAGAGCTAGGCATTGGAGACAAACTTTTTTATTTTTTATTTTTTTCGGAATGTCATCATTTGTTGTTGACAAAAAAGAGGAATTGGGGCCAAAATTCTTACCGTCCATTGTGTCCACAGGATTAGAAGGAGACAATGGTGCTTCCGTGCCCCCGCCACTTGATTTCTGCCTGCACCGCATGTTCACATGCTTTTGCAACCCTCTAATGTTTTCGCTTTCATTCGGCTGGAGCTTCCCTTTCCATACTTTCCTAAAGGGCGGAAAACTCGAAGGCTGCCTTCGACAGTGAGCTTGGAATTGTTCGACCTCATGACACCCATAGCACCAAAAGGGCACTCTCCAATAGTCAATTCGATGTTGCCATGAAAAACCACCACAAACCAATCTCATCCAGTAAACCTTCTTGGGGGTCCACCTCTATCTGCAACCACGCCCATCTTCTATCTGTTTTTGATTTCTATTTTGGTTCAAATTGCAGAAAGCCCCTAATTTGTTGCCAATAGCTTTCAGAATGTCCTCTTGCCAGAACACCAATGGAAGGTTGGGGAGGATAACTCACACCTTTGTCAGAGCGAGAGGTGTTATTTTTCTTTAAGCTCAACAAACTAATTTCTGCATCCAATAATTTTTAGACCCAAAAACAAAACAACAATACTCACATCTGATTATAAACTATGAAACAAAAATATATTGAGTTAAATAACTGAGCAATGCATAGCAGAAATGATATAAACCATTCACACAATTTTAACATAGCAGATTTACCCTGGAAACCCCAACTCCGGGGAAAACCAACAAACGAGGGTTTATTATTTCAACTTCAGCAAGATCAGAAAATTAATTACAACAGTGCCAAACTTGGCAATTTCATCCACAAGGAATTCTGCTTGGATCTGGGTAGATCTGACCTTAAGTCTCAGCCTCCCTTGCTAAGTTTTGGCCTCCCTGCTATACTACTCTGCTTACAGTGGCTGCAGGTGCAGCTCGAAAGGCTCACGACCCCCACGATGTGGCTTGGTTTGGGCTGGAGAGGCTCGGCCTTGCCTCCTCTCCTCTCGGCTTCAACTACCGCCCAAAACTCACCCCTCTCTTCACCTCTCACGCGGCCTTTGCACCAGATTCAACCCTCACGGCCCTACCACAAAGAGACTCGGCCCTTTCCTCACAGATCTGCTCACGAATAGGCCAGAGATGAAGGCTTCCTACCTTCCAATCTCCCTCTTGACCTCTTAACCCTTCCAAGACTCCTTGATTAATTTTGATTTGTAGCTGAAACCCTCTCGGTGTAACACTCACTCAATGAGTCGATGTGTCTCCTCAAGCCACCCCTCTGCTTATAAATCTCCAGCTAAGTGATTCAATGGTGGAGATTAAATCCCCAACGTGTCAAATCAATGGCTGCGATCTAATCTGAAACTCACTTTGACTATTGGATAAGATCAAAGAAGTTTCTCACATAAAGTTATTTAATAGTGATTAATTATTGTCATTTCCTAAGTTTCAACTTAGAAAATATTTAAATGACACTAATCAGATTAATTAATCACATTTTCCTAAGTTAGACTTAGGAAAAATTTAAATGACTTGGAGAAACATTAATCCATGTGTCCTTTGCTTGTATGGCACCTTGCCTAAGCAAATAAAACATGTCCAAGCTACAATATTTCAACACTTCCTCTTAGCGAGGAAGGTGTTCTCCACTATTCCCATCTTATCCCTAAAGTAGAAAAATTTGACTTTCATCAAGGCCTTGGTGAGAATATTTGCCACTTGCTCATCTATAGGCACATACTGTAGTTGAACTACACCCTTCTGTACACAATCTCGAATGAAGTGATACTTGATTTTGATGTGCTTCGACCTGAGAGTTTTATGCAACTCTGATTATCACAATGAATGATGGTCGGCTCTAACTCCTGACCTAACAATGCCACTAACAGTTTTCGATGCCATACGGCCTCACATGCTGCTATATATTCTGCTTCCGCAGAACTCAATGCAACAGAATTCTGCTTCCTGTTGAACCAAGAGACAACCCCTGATCCCAAGTTGAAACAACAATTTGAAGTGCTTTTCCTGTCCACTGCATTGCTTGCCCAATCTGCATTTGTACAGCCCATCAACTTCACTCCATCTCCTTGAGCATACCTCAAACCATACTCAACTGTGCTGCGTAGGTACCTCAACATATGTTTCCCTACTGTCCAAGGTGCTCTCCTTGGTTCAACCATGACCCGACTGAGAGTATTTACAACAAAACAAATGTTTGGCCTAGTATTGACTAGATACATGAGAGAGCCTATCAATTGCATGTATAAGGTAGAGTCCACTGCTTCTTGCTTGGAAGCATCTATCTTCTTCCAATTAGTAACCATGGGTGTAGACAGAGGTTGACAGTCTTGCATCCCGAATCTCTTTAAGATCTCCACTATGTATTTCCCTCGTCCTAAGCAAATCTCGCCATTTCGTTGCCACACCTCCAATCCAAGAAAATAATGCATCGACCCCAAATCCTTCATATCGAACTCCGAAGCAAGATCCCTCTTGCAATCTGTAATAAGTCTCCGTGAACTTGTCAGAAATAGATCGCCCACATATAACACGAGAATGAGTGGCTCTCCCCCTGTCATGATATAATAGAGATTTGAGTCTGCCTCATCCTTCACGTAGTCCATGCCCTGCAAGTAACTATCAATGCTCTCATACCACGCTCTGGGTGCCTGCTTGAGCCCATACAGTGCTCTCTTCAGTCTACATACATGGGACTCCCTCCCATATACCTCAAAACCCTCTTGATGTTCTATATACACCTCCTCCTCAATAACTCCATTGAGGAAAGCCGTCTTGACGTCCATCTAATGAATCTGCCAACCCTTCTTTGCTGCTAATGAGTTCACGACCCTGATGGAATTATATCTGGCTATCGGGGTAAATGTCTCGTCATAGTCAACTCCCTCTTTCCAAAGAACTCCTTAGCCACAAACCTGGCTTTGAATTTCTCAATGCTGCCATCTGCACCATGCTTGATCTTATAGATCCAGAGAGACCCAACCATTGACTTGCTCTCAAGTTTTGACACCACCTCCCATACATCGTTCTTCATGATGGAGGCATGCTCCTCCACCATGGCATCCTGCCAAACTTGCTGCTTCGATACATCCGGAAAATTGGAAGGCTTCCTGTCAATGAGATCACTCATCAACGCCATATACCCCAAATAACACTGTGGTGCCCTGCTCCGTCTGACACTCGTCCTAGGAGCACCCACAAACTTATGAGCATCTCGTAATGTCTGAGAAACCTCTCGGTTCCTCTTCCTCCCTATAGTAGGAGGTACAATCTTGGTGGGTGGAGCTTCCTGCTCCTCATCCTGTTCCACTGCCCGAGTACTTGTCCCTATACATGTACCTGTCCCTGTGACCTGTACCTGTGACTCCTGTTCCTCTTTTGGAGTTGCCAACTCCTGATCCCCTGCTGCTGCTTGTACATCACAAGACTTCCTGAAAGCCTTCTCCTCCTTGAATCTCACATCCCTTTTGAACACTGTCTTTTTTAATGATGGAACATAGACTCGATAGGCCTTCGAAGTTTCATTGTAGCCAACGAGGATCCCCTTCTTTGCAGTGGAATCGAGCTTCGTCCTCTTATCAGAGGGAACATGACAATAGACTAGGCAACAAAAGATCCTGAAGTGACCAACTTCCAGCTTCTTTCTTGTAAATGCTTCTTCATGAGTCAAACTCCTCAATACTTTGTGAGGACCCCTGTTTTGTATGTATACTGCAGTATTGCATGCCTCTGCCCATAAGAACTTGGGCAGATCCTGGTCATACAACATCGCTATAGAAGCACCAACAATGGCCTTGTTCTTCCATTCCACTACCCCATTCTGTTGAGGGTTATAGGGAACTGTCAATTCCTTCTTGATCCCTGCCTGTGCATAGAACTCCTTGAAGGCTTTCCCTATGTACTCACCTCCATTGTTTGATCCCAGAACCTTTATATTCCTTTTTGTCGCATTCTCCACAAGAGCCTTAAACTCTTGGAAGCGACTGAAGACCTCATCTTTGGTTCTCATGAAGTACATCTAGGTTTTCCTTGAGAAATCATCAATGAATGTGACAAAATACTCACATCTTGTCAAGGATGTTGAAGACATAGGCCCGCATACATTTGAATGCATTAAATCCAATATGCCCTTCGAAGTTCGATCTACTGTCACTGCTTGGAAAGCTGTCTTTGCATACTTTCCCAAGGAACACCCTTTACACACGTCACTGTGCACGGTGCTCAACTCTGGAAGGCCAATCACTATCTCCTTGAGCACAATAAGTGCCCCATGGTGTAAGTGAGCCATCCTTCAATGCCACAACTCTCCCATATCTTTATTGCTGTTGACCAATGCTTGAGGTGACTCAAACTGCAACCTGTATAACTTGCACGACTTGATCCCTATCATCTTGCCTTGCTTCGACCCCTTGGGCTGAATGTAGACTTTTGGTCCTCTAAATGACACATCATACCCTTTGTCCTCAAGTGTCGAAATTGATATCAGATTCTTGGTCATCCTTGGTATGTACAACACATCTATAAACTGAATGTCTTTCTTGAATCCCTCTGAAAGATGACTGTCCCTTGTCCTACTAGAGTACATTTGGACTTATTGCCCATTTCTATATCGAAAGACATCTCCTCTTCTCTGAAACCGGAGAAGTATTTTCTAACTCATGTCATATGATATGACCAATGCTGTATATGTCGTGTCGGGGAAAGTGTCGGGGAGGGTCCGGAATGTAACTTCTCGACGACATCGGCGGAAAATGTCGCAAGACCTCAAAAAAATACAAAAACACTCATTTTTTTCAATTTTTTAAACTTGTAAAGCAACAACATCAAATAAACACTTTGCTACATAAATATGAAAATACAACCAATAAATAAGATGCATAAGATGTCAAATGGTCACATATCGTTA
>JASDQU011508076.1:22415-38285 GCA_032191745.1 Picea mariana
ATGAAAAGTGTTGTCTAGGAAAGGAATATGAAAGTTGGTTATGGCACTGAAGAATGGGTCACATGTATTTTGATAACCTTGTCAAAGTCAGCAAAAAAGAAGCAGTCGGAGAAATGCCCCAAATCATGAAACCAACCAACACTTTATGCAAGCATTGCCAACAAGGAAAGAAAACAAAGACCAGGTTCAAATCAAAGGAATATTCAACAACAAAACCACTAGAAATTGTGCATACCGATCTAGTTGGACCAACTACAAAAAAAGGCTTAAAAGGTGAGAGATACTTTATGTTATTAGTTGATGATTATACAAGAATGACTGCAGTTTGCTTTCTCAAGAACAAATCAGAAGATTTTGAAAATTTCAAGATCTACAAGGAAATGGTTGAAAATAAGATGGATTCAAGAATCAAATGCTTAAGATCGGATAATGGAAGAGAATTCACCTCAAAGGAATTTATGGACTACTGCAGCAATCATGGAATAAAAAGGCAATTCTCCATCGCTAGGACACCTCAACAGAATGGAGTTGTTGAAAGAAAGAATAGGATAGTACAAGAAATGAGGAGGACAGAGGCATGGTTTCAAGGGGAGCATGAGTGATATGATTTCAGTGTTGCCATCAATGCCAAAGGGGGAGATTGTTGATTAAGGTTGGTTGTCATTGATGTCAACCCTTGAAGAAAGACCCATAGCACAAAGGTTTGGGTAATGGAACCAATAGTGTTTGATGTAAGTATGACTCATTATTTTTTTGTCATGGTTTATAAGAAGTANAACCCATGCTTAATTGTGGAATAATGAGATGAAGGAAAGTGAATTTGTCAGGGAAAATATCCTAGATGGATAGTTCTTGTCATGTCCTTCCACATTTATTCACTTTCATCAATATTCAAAGAAGGACTGTCTGAAGGATTATTTGGTGTATAAGTTCCCTTTTTTGTTGGCATGTTGGCCAAGTATCACTTTTAAACCTTGATTTTTAGGTGGTTCTTCTAGACGATCTTTCTTCTGCTGTATCTCCAAAATTCTACCCCTTATGGGTCTGAAAATTTCATTATGTAGTTCTTTGATACGTTTTCTCTGTAATGCCATAGTTCTGATCAAAATTGGATGTGCCAAGTGGGAGTTATGATAACTTCCCCACACCTTGCTGATTTTTTTCCCTTGCAGGAGAGCGTACTTGTAAAGTGTGCCAAGAGAACACTATCTAATATTTTATTATTAAACTTGCACTAGAAATACTACATATTGTCCATTTTCCAATGCAACTGGTCTCACTTAATTTTGATACTCATTGAATAAGATAGCATTGTTTTACCCGAAACACTTGTTTGAGACTAGTTAATATGACTAGTCAACTACCTTATCTTACACAGGGTGTATCTACAAAATTAGGATGACCCAGAAGATGAATTTTTTATCATAGATACCTTGATAATTTCTATGAATATCCTCCTTGTTTCAGTGTCTGAAACATCACAAAAAACATTTTATAGTGAAATTTGTTTGATGGTTAAATTCAGGATGATTCCAGAACCCTATCTTACAGAGGCTATATCTTTGAAAGTATAAGGCCTCAGGAGATGAAATTTGAACTACACGTACCTTGATCCTTATATTAAATATCCTCCAAGGGGTTCCTTATGAAACACCGTAGAAAAAATTTATAGTGAAAATTCCAAGGTGTCTTCGATGCAGTAGTGAAACCCCGAGACCTTGAGCTCTGATATCAAATGTTAAGAACCAAAAAGAAAAATAGCATAAAAAACCTCAAAAAAAGTACTCAACACCTTCACAAATAGATAATTTCATATAATAACCCTCTTCGAGGGGGAAACCTCCTTATACACCACATAAATTTACAAATACAAGATGATTCCAAATGAAAAGACCTCCTTGGTATATATAGGAGACTAGGAGTTACAATTACAACTAATGGACCCAATCCAACGTAAATAAAATAACAATACTAATGTAATATGCCTCAATTAAGGGGTAATGTGCCAATATTTAGGGCTTAAGAGAAGGATTTTATTATGGCAACGAAAGTTGAAAGTAAATATATGGCTACTAGAAGGGTTGCCGCTAACACCTATAGAGAGGTCCATGTTATGAATCTTTTCCTCAATCAACCTATAAGGATGAATTCTTAACAAATTGAAGAAAAAAGATCAAATGGGTTAAGTTTCAATTGTGACATCAAGTGTTATACTTGTATTTTCCACCATAGGCCTTGCAAGGATTTTATAAGATGTTATGAGGCTGAAGTTACATAGTTGAGAAAAAATATCATAATTATTTCACAAAGAAATAATTATATTGTCACAGTTTCATAATTATGAAACAAGGATTAGTTCATAATTGAGAAAGAATATCATGATTGAGAAGAAAGTTCATAATGATTTGGAAAAATCTCATAATTGAGCATGGAACATGTGCATGACTTGTAATTGCTTAGTTCAATGCATGTAGTATTTCCATCATTTCCTTCTCATAAATGGTTTTGTGTAAGTCATTTCCCTTGAGTGGACGACTTTCAAAAGCAAGGAGCCTTCCTTCTTGCATTAGAACAACACCAATACCATTTCCTGAGGCATCACATTCCAAAATAAATGTTTTTGTGAAGTTTGGTGTGGTCAAGACAACAACTTTGCACATCACCTCTTTAAGTTGTTCAAAATCTTGGGTTTCCTATGGAGTCCATGAAAATGCATCCTTATTAGTTAATGATGTTAAAGGTGTTGCTATTATTCCATAGTTTCGAACAAACTTTTGGTAGTAACTTGTCAAACCCAAAAATCCTCTAAGATTCTTCAATGTCTTCGGAATCATCCAGTCCATCATGGCCTTAATCCTATTAGGGTCTACCTTGACACCATCATGAGATACAATATGACCCAAATAATATACCTCCTTCACCCCAAAGAAACATTTGGATGGTTTGGCATATAGTTATTTCTCCTTTAGTCATTGTAGCACCCTGTCAACATGTCGAACATGATCCTCCCAAGACTTGCTATAGATTAGTATATCATCAAAAAATACTAACACAAATTTTTGAAGGAAGGGCTTGAAAATGGAATTCATCAACCCTTGGAATGTGGAAGGTGCGTTCATAAGGCCAAAAGGCATGACCAAAAATTCATAATGGCCTTCATGAGTTCGGAATGTTGTTTTGAGATATCTACTTCCTTCATTCTAATATGATGATACCATGAACAAAGATCCAACATTGTGATGTAGATTGATCCATGTAGTTCATTTAACCATTCATAAATTATGGGAATGGGAAAGTTATCTTTAATAGTGATCTTGTTGAGATCTCTATAATCTGGACACATACACCATGAGCCCTCTTTCTTGAGTACCATTACAACCGGTGTAGAGTAAGAAATTTGGCTAGGTATAATAATGCCAGCCTCTAAAATTTCTTCAACATACACTCAATTTCACTCTTATGGGCATAAGGGTAAATGTAATGCCTGATGTTAGGAGGAACACTCCCAGGAACTAGGTGAATAGCATGATCATGATTGCAAATGGGTGGAATACCTCTGGGGATATCTTCAAATACTTTGGAGTGATTATCAATGATCCCTTGGTGATATAGGGGAATATATGGCTTAGATGTTTGAACATCTAGTGAGCATAGTTGTACAATTACACCTTGATGCCCTTTTTCAATAATTTTGGCATGCCATTAGAGCTTATCACCTTACTGGGTTTCCCTGTGATACCCCTTAACTCAGTTTCTTTTCCTTCCAATGAAAATTTCATGAAAAATTCTTGAAAATTAAAAGTCATTGTTCCCAATGATTGTAACCATTGAACTCCTAGTACGGCGCCAGCACTACCCATGGGTATAGGAATCATTGGAATATTCATTACATATTCCCCCATAGTAAGATTTATCTTATAGAATTTTCCTGAGCAATTGATAGTTCCTCCATATGCAATCATTACTTGAAACTTTGGCGTCAGATATATAAAGCAATTGAGAGCTTTGGCTAATTTATAGTGAATAAAATTATGACTACTACCAGAATCAATTAGGGTCATATTACCTTTTTCTTTTTGATATATCCTTCAATATTGAGGTTTTGAGGAGTGTTAATTCCATCCAATGCATGACATGATATGGTGGGAGTCAACTCTTCAAAAGAAATATCTTCTAAATTTTCATCTTGAGATGGTTCTTCTTCTTATTCTTGTTCTTCTTCCTCTTCGCAATATATGTAGAATAATTTCTTCTCACCACACTTATGTCCCTTACTGTACTTGTTGTCGCAATTAAAGCATAAACCTTTTTTTTTTTTCCTCCAAATGTTGAGGTTTCAACCTTATAGGTTGAGGTGTTTTAGAATAAAGAACATTATTCTCTTGATAGATGTTAGGAGTGGTCCTTCTAGTAGCCATATCCATATTTTCACTTTCAACATTTCTTTACACCCTGAATGCATTCTCCAATGTTTTGGGTTCACAAAGGTGAACCTTATGTTGAATGTTATCCTTTAAGTTTCCTATGAATACATCAATCAGGTGCTCATCTGGAATATCCTTTACCTTTATATTCAATCTTTGGAAGTTCTCAATGTGTTATGCAACTAAACCCTTTTTCTTGAGATTTATCAATTGTCTGAAGAAGGTATTGTTCCTTATATCCTCATAGTGTTCTATCATTTCTTCCGTGAAAATTGTCCAAGTGACAAGTGATTTGAGCTAAAAATCCATCAATACCACACAAATTGATTGGGTTCTAAATATAAAGACGCAATTAGTACATATTTTGTGTGTGGCACATCATGTATATCAAATAAATATTCCATCTAGAGTATCCATGTGATTGGATCCTTTCCATCAAACTTCCTCATATCAATCTTAGGAAATTGGTTGGTCTTCAACCCAAAGTTGGAGTTTCTCAAGTCTTGATTCATCTTCCTTGTGTCCTCATCATGAATTTCATGGGATACATTTTCACTTTCAGGTGGCCTCTTTATTAACAAATTTTCCAATCCTTCCATGATCCCCCTTTTTAAACCATCCATATTAGTATCCATTATTGCTTCCAACTTAGCTTTAGTTGAATCCAGCATCCCTTGTAGTTCATCTTTTATTATTTCCTTCATTTTTAAATCATTTATTTCCTTACGCGTTTCTTCACTTTCATCAAGAGTCCAAGAAGGACTGTCTGAAGGATTATTTCATGTATAAGTTCCCTTTTTTTGTGGCATGTTGGCCAAGTATCACTTTTAAACCTTTATTTTGAGGTGGTTCTGATAGACGATCTTTCTTCTGTTGTATCTCCAAAATTCTATCCCTTCTGGGTCTGAAAATTTCATTATGTATTTCTTTGATACGTTTTCTCTGCAATGCCACAATTTTGATCAAAATTGGATGTGCCAAGTGGGAGTTATGGTAACTTCCCCACACCTTGCTAATGTTTTTCCCTTGCAGGAGAGCGTACTTGTAAAGTGTGCCAAGAGAACACTATCTAATATTTGATTCTAAAACTTGCACTAGAAACACCACATATTTTCCATTGTCCAATGCAACTGGTCTCACTTAATTTTGATACTCATTGAAGAAGATATCATTGTTTTACCCGAAACACTTGTTTGAGACTAGTTAATATGACTAGTCAACTACCCTATCTTACACAGGGTGTATCTACAAAATTAGGATGACACAGAAAATGAAATTTTTATCATAGATACCTTGAAAAGTTCTATGAATATCCTCCTTGTTTTAGTGTCTGAAACATCACAAAAACCATTTTATAGTGAAAATTTTGTGATGGCTAAATTCAGGATGATTCTAGAACCCTATCTTATATAGGCTATATCTCCGAAAGTATAAGGCCTTAGGAGATGAAATTTGAACTACACATACCTTGATCCTTATATTAAATATCCTCCAAGGGGTTCCTTCTGAAACATTGTATAAGAAAGATATAGTGAAAATTCCAAGGTGTCTCAGATGCAGCAGTGAAACCCCGAGACTGATGTAGCCCCCCTATCCCTCCTAAGGGTTGTGTGACCTCCCGATCAAGATCTCTGATTTTGGAGCTGGAACGACTCTCCTGGTTTCGAATTGGAACCTCTATCTCCAATTCTACAGGCCCTTGTCTGTGTTTTTCCTGCGCAAACCAACACTAGGCACAAGCCTCCACTCCACGTGACCGCAGGCACAACCATGGGCTTAGCCTAAAAGGTGCGTCGCATTTCGTGGCTCTGAGGTTCCCAATACAATGATTCCTTGTCTCCTCCAAGTCCCAAAACCCCGTTGAGACTAACGGAGGTTAGCCCCTCCCTTTGCCCAACTCACATGACCACACGCCCATGACCACAAGCTTTACCACGAAGGCGCGTTTGACTCCTCCAAGTCATGAACATTGAAATCATGATGACGTGGGATCTACAGCCCATATCTCCCCTTGGTTGATGGTTTCGATCACTTTGGTGTTTCGCATTTCGCGACTTCTCCCTTCACGAAGTCCATTCGTTCCTCCTCTCGGTCGTCGAAATGCCAAAACACTCCCTCACTGTAGATCAACGACCCTAATCCTTCGAAGATCTGACTGCCATGATCTTGTCTTGGCAACTCACTATTTCATGATTCAGGGTCTTGGGAGTCAAGGACCTCTGTCCTCCTAACTCGCGATAGTCGATATCACGAAATGGACCAACAGTCTAGATCTATTGGGGATTGACGATTATTATTCCTCCTGAGTTTTGGGCGTTGAAAGGCCCTCACCATTAACCTTCTTGTAGTTCCACTTGATCCAACGGCCTGTGGGATGTCGGCATTTCCTCCTCGAGTCTCTCCACCATCCGTTCAAGTCTTCATGGGTTTTCCCTCCTAGATGTACACAATGTTAACGATTGTGCACTTGTCTCGAATCAGATGGTCATTGATTCTCCATCGTGATTGGACAGTCAATAACGCTCCTCCTCCTAAGCTTTTAGTCTCTCATACTTAGGAAATTTTCTAAGTCCCCAAAGGTTTTGACCTTCGTTTCTCCTAGGAAATGGGTTCCTAGATCTCGATAACAATTTTTGAAGTGTTATTCCTCCTGAGCTTCGTCTGGTGCAGAATTCGATTTCTCATTCACTCATTGCGTCTAAGGGATCTTGATAACTCAGATCCAAGGGGTTTCTCACAGATAAATTCCTTCTGATATCCTTGCATTCCCCTCAGGCTCGATGCACACCTTGTAGAGCTTTAAATGAAGAGAAACAATTGAAATTGGAAAACAAACTAACATTCACAGTTCCATTCTCTCTTATATTGATTCATTCACTTGCTCATAAAAACAGAATGACAAGAAATTGCAAACATTGTTCACACACCATGTATTTGGATCAATTTTCCTTCTGTTATATTCACAAGTGCCAAAATGGCTACAAAATACATTCAATTCACAATCACTGAAAATTGGTATCTCTTGCTAACTCGCAGTTCTCTTACAACTACTCTCCCTCTGTATTACAGCTAACCCTATCTGGGTGTACCAAAACTCTATTTAACTCAGAGATATATTTTTAGGGTTTACCCTACCTACTTATCTACTCTAAAAACTTATTTTGTTGGTTATCTTAGACTAGTCTCAATCCAGAGCCGTAATGGAAACTCCTGGTCCACTTGTGATTTTCAAAACGTGCCTCAAAGGGTAAATTTCGACACTGGTTCAAGCATCACTCTAAAGGTAAATTTTGGTGTTGAGTTAAGGCGGATTTCAAAACCAGCTACAATTGCCAATGTTGAAGCTCTGGAAGAACTCCCACATCCTGAGTGATCCTGCCTCTACGTGCATGTCAACGATGCTCCTGCATCATACTCCCCTTGACAAAAATTCATGGACTCCTGTCCATGAGATCCTGCACTGATTTTCCCAGCTTCTAGATGGCATCTTCGTTTTCCCAACTGGCATCTTCGATTGGGTGTCCCTTCCATTTGACTAAATATTCAAAATAGGTTTTCCTTCTGTTCTTCTTGCCAATCCTCTGATCCACAATTTTCTCCATCTGTGGCTTTTCTGCCACAGGCATCTGTTTCTCCCACAACATATTTTCTTGATCTTGTGATCCCTCTGTGTCATCTTTCCTGTAAGGATACAGGTCTAAAACATTGAATATGGGTGAAATTCCCACACCATCCGGTAGCTCAATCTCATAGGCATTTGCATCAAACTTCCTCAAGATCTTACAAGGTCCTATATTCTTCATCTTCAACTTGTTATATGTTCCCCTAGGGAAGCTTTCCTTCCTGAGATATGCCAAAACCCGATCTCCTACTTCAAATTGAAGCTCCCTGCAATGTTGATCAACTTTTAGCTTGTACTTCTGGTTAGAACTCTGTAACTGTTCTCTGATCTGGTTATGGAGTTTCTGCATTTCAACAGCAAAATATTCTACTCCGGCGCTTCTGATTTCACCCTGTTCCAAGTCTCTCAACTCAAACTCTCCCTTGGATTGCATTCCATATAGTATTTGGAATGGGATCCTTCCAGTAATCCTATTTGGTGAGTCATTGTAGGCAAATTCTACTTGTGGCAGAATCTGATCCCACTGATTATGATGCTCTGTGACTAAACTCCTCATTAAATTTTCCAAACTTTTGTTTACCACCTCAATATGCCCATCTGTCTAAGGGTGATAAGCTGAGCTGAAGGAAAATTTTGTCCCCATATTCTTCCACAATGTCCTCCAGAAGTGACCAAAAAATTTTGTGTCTCTGTCTGAGACAATGCTCTTGGGTAGGCCGTGAAGTCTCACAACTTCCTTGAAAAACATAATTGCAACATGCATTGCATCACTGGTCTTCTGGCATGGGATGAAATGTGTCATCTTTGAAAACATGTCCACTACCACAAATATGGAATCAAATACCCTTTGCATTCTCGACAATCCCAACACAAAATCCATGCTTATTGCATCCCAAGGCCTCTCTGGTATTGGCAATGGCTGATACAATCCAATGTTCTTTCTTTTCCCCTTTGCGTGTTGGCAGATTCTACATTTGTTCACAAATTTTATCACCTCTATCCTCATACCTGGCCAATAGTATGAACTACTCAATTGTGCAAACATTTTATCATGGCCGAAATGTCTAGCCAATCCTCCACTATGCTTCTCCTTCAAAAGATTGTCCCTCATTGAGCATCTTGGTATGCACAACTAATTTCCTATGAACAACAATCCTTCCTGAACCATGTATTCTATCCACTGACTTCTATATCTCAGCACATGGTTTGTACATGCTTCATATGCCTCCTTGAAGTCTATATCATCACAATACATATCCTTAAGGTGTTCAAACCCCAAGGTCTTCACCTGGAATTCCTGCAGAATTAAACATCTCCTGCTTAATGCATCGGCAACCTTGCTAGCATTCCCAACAATATGTTTTATGACAAAAGTAAAATTTTGCATAAATTCAACCCATTTTGCATGCCTCTAATTCAATTTTTCTTGTTTGGTTATGAATTGTAAAGCTTGGTTATCGCTATACAAGACAAATTCTCATGGGACAAGATAATGCCTCCATTTCTTCAAGGCTTGAATTATGGAATAAAAATCCTTGTCATATGTGGAGTATTTCCTCTTAGTCTCATTTAGCTTTTCACTGAAATAGGCAACAGGACTGTTATCCTGACTCAAAATTGCTCCTATTGCAACTCCACTTGCATCACATCTTACCTGAAATGTCTTTTCAAAATTTGGCAAGACCAAAATTGGTCGTTCTGTTATCTTCTCCTTCGGTATATTGAAGCTCCTTTCGGCCTCCTCTGTCCATTTGAATGACTTGTGCCTTTTCTTCACTATATCCATCATTGGTGCACAAATCCCACTGAATTCTCTAATGAACTTCCTATAGAAACTCACCAATCCATGAAATATCCTTACCTCGAACATGCTCCTTGGTGATGGCCATTCTCTGATCGCTTTCACCTTCTCTGGATCCATATTTAGTTCATTATAAGAGATCACAAAACCCAAGCAAATAAGTTATGTCTTCATAAAAGAGGACTTCTTCAGATTTATCAGCAACTTCTCCTGTTGTAGCCTTCTCATTACTAACGTTAGGTGCCTCAAATGCTCATATTTAGTCCTGCTAAAGATCAGTATATCGTCCAGATATACAACTACAAATTTGCCAATGAAATCTTTCATAATTTCATTCATCAGCCTCATAAAAGTGCTTGGGGCATTTGTTAAGTGAAATGGAATAACCAACCGCTCATGCAGACCTTCATTTATCTTAAAGGTTGCTTTCCATTCATCACCTTCTCTCATCCTGATCTGGTGATATCCACTTTTCAGATCTATCTTAGAAAAGAAATTTGCTCCACTTAATAAATCCATTAAATCATCCATTCTCGGTAAAGGAAATCTATACCTGATGGTGATCTTGTTGATAGCCCTCGAGTCTGTGCACATTCTCCATCCTCCATCTTTCTTTGGCCTCAACACAGTTGGTACTGCACATGGGCTCAAACTCTCTCTGACCAAACCCTTATCTAGCAACTCTTGGACTTGGTTCTTCACCTCCTCATTCTCTCGAGGTGTTAATCTATACACTTCTTTGTTCGGCAGACTTGCTCCTGGTATCAAGTCGATATGATGACTGATACTCCTGATGGGTGGAAATGAGTTTGGCAGCTCATCCACCACTATATTAGCGAAATTATCCAATAGTTCCTGAACTTATTCAGGAAAATCATCCATTGATGTATTTGTAAGGATAACTCTGGGTTTCCTTACCACAACAAACTGCATCTCCTGTTGTTCCTTAACCTCTTTCAGGAGTTCTTTCCCACTCATGAGAAGTATGTTGGTGTTGGCTTCTTCTTTCACTCTTTTCTCCTCTATTGGCAGCAACATATGTGTTCTACCATTCCTCTCCAATGTATATGCATTTTTCCTCCCATCATGAATGACGTTTCTATCAAACTGCCATGGTCTTTCCAATAGAATATGGAATACGTCCATTGGAATTACATCACATAGGATTTCATCATTATAACCTCCTATCTTAATTTCAACCAAGCATTGTTTAGTAATCATTACCTGGTGTCCTTTTTGCAACCATGAGACCTTGTATGGCTTTGGATGTGCAGTTGTCTTCAGCTCCAATTTCTCCACCATCTCTATGGATAATAGGTTGCCAGTAATCCCATCATCAATGATCACCTTGCATACTTTATCCTTAGTCTTGCAAGTTGTCCTGAAGAGACTGTTTCTCTGCATTGGCTTTTCAATTTCTGCCTCTGGTTTTAAGAGAATTTTTCTCAACATTAGGGATGCTCCATCCTCTGCTCCCTCTGCTTTAACATCTCTTCGTTGTGCTTCTGAAATGTGAGCTTCTCCTCCTCCTTTATTCTTCTTGGGGCATTCCCAAGACATGTTCCCTGTCTTTCCACAGGCATAACATCTTATTCCTCCTCTGCCTCTTCCTCTAGAAGAGTTTCTTCCACCACCCTGTCTTTCTCGGGAACTTCCTCCTAGTTCCGAGTGATTGTGTGGTTTCTCCACATCATCCTTAGACTGATGTGTTCTGTCACAGGTAAACTCCTTGCTTTTTCTTGGGACGGAGCTTCTACTTCTTCCTCGCTGGCTTTGTTTTCTGGTCAGCTTCTCCTCTGCTTTCAGCGCAAATTGAAAATAATCCTCCATAGTTCTGACTGACATCATGTCGAGTTCATCCTGGATTTCATATCTCAAGCCATTTATGTATTTGGTGACTCTTTCTTCATCTCTCTCCCTTTGTCTAGTTCTGATATTCAGCCGGTAGAACTCCTCGGTGTACTCCTTAACTGTCATCCCTTCTGTCTCAGGTTATGTAGCTTCGTAAATAGGTTGATTTGATAGTCCTTGGGTATGAACTTAGCCTTCAACTTGGCTACCATTCTATCCTAACTCTTTATCCTCTGTTTGCCTTTACTTCTCCTCTCAGCCTACAGTTTGTCCCACCACAACGTTGCATGCCCTTTTAGCCTGGTGACTACCTACTTCACCTTATTCTCCTCATCGACATCTTCATAGTCGAAGTGTTTGTCCATGGATCTTATCCAATCTAACATTTCTTCAGCATCTAGATTTCCCTTATACATGGAAACCTCTATCTTAGCTCTACCTCCCAACCTGGAAACCGCTCTCAACAAACGTTCTTCTGCAGCCTCTTCTCCTGCAACTTCTTCAACCTTAACCTCTTCACTTTTTGCATCACTAACGACTCCAGCGTCAGGTGATATTCTCTGCCCTGCTTCCATTGCTTCCAATCTAGCGTGAAGTTCTCACATCTCCCTCTCTATAGCACGGTTGGCTAAAAGCGCCTCTCCTCATCTTCTTGGCGGCATTATGTTGACTACTTGTCAAGAACACAGAGTACAACTCCAAGTTCTCTTTCTCTTTCTCCTAAAGTCTACAGACGAAGAATTTATGCTCTGATACCACCTGATGCAGGCCCCCTATCCCTCCTAAGGGTTGTGTGACCTCCCGGTCAGGATCTTTGATTCTAGAGCCGGAATGGCTCTCCTAATTCCAAATTGTAACCTCTATCTCCAAGTCCACATGCCCTTGTTTGTGTTTTTCCTGTGCAAACCAACACTAGGCACAAGCCTCCACTCCACGTGACCGCAGGCGCGACCACAGGCTTAGCCTAAAAGGTGCACCGCATTTCACGGCTCCGAGGTTCCCAATACAATGATTCCTTGGCTCCTCCAAGTCCCGAAACCCTGATGAGGCTAACGAAGGTTAGCCCCTCCCTTTCCCTAGCTCATGTGACCACACGCCCTTCACCACAAGCTTTACCAAGAAGGCATGTCTGACTCCTCCAATTCACGAATGTCGAAATCACGATGACGCGGGATATATAGCCCAAATCTCCCCTTGGTCGATGATTGCGATCACTTCGGCATTTAACGACTTCGCCCTTCACAAAGTCCATTTGTTCCTCCTCTCGGTCGTCGAAATGCCGAAACACTCTCTCGTTGCAAATCAACAACCCTAATCCTTTGAAGATCTGATGACCCTGATCTTGTCTTGGTGACTCACTATTTCGTGATTCGGGGTCTTGGGAGTCAAGCACCTCTATCCTCCCAACTCGCGATAGCCAATATCACGAAATGTACCAACGGTCCAAATCTATTAGGGATCGATGACTGCTATCCCTCCAGAGTTTTGGGCATTGAAAGGCCCTCACCGTTAACCTTCTCGCAGTTCCACTTGATCCAACGACCTGCGGGATGTCGACGTTTCCTCCTCTAGGCTCTCCACCATTCGTTCAAGTCTTCGTGGATTTTCCCTCCTAGACGTACGCAACGTTAACGCTTGCGCACTTGTCTTGAATCAGACGGTCGCTGATTCTCCACCGTGATCGAACGGTCAATAACGCTCCTCCTCCTGAGATTTTAGTCTCTCAGACTTAGGAAATCTTCTAAGTCCCCAAAGGTTTCAACCTTTGTTTCTCTTGGGAAATGGGTTCCTGTATCTCGATAACACTTTTTGAAGTGTTATTCCTCCTGAGCTTCATCTGGTGCAGACTTCGGTTTCCCACACACTCATTGTGTCTAAGGGATCTTGATAACTCAAATCCAAGGGGTTTCTCACAGAGAAATTCTTCCCGATCTCCTTGCATTCCCCTCAGGCTCAATGCACACCTTGCAGAGCTTCAAATGAAAAGAAACAATTGAAAATGAAAAAAAAAACTAACATTCACAGTTCCATTCTCTCCTATCTTGATTCACTCACTTGCTCATAAAAACAGAATGACAGGAAATTGCAAACATTGTTCACACACCATGTATTTGGATCAATTTTCCCTCTGTTATATTCACAAGTGCCAAAATGTCTACAAAATACATTCAATTCACCATCACTGAAAACTGGGATCTCTTGCTCACTCGCAGTTCTCTTACAACTACTCTCCCTCGGTATTGCAGCTAACCCTATCTGGGTGTACCAAAACTCTATTTAACTCAAAGATCTTTTTCTAGGATTTCCCCTGCCTACTTATCTACTCTAAAAACTTAGTCTACTAGTTATCTTAGACTAGTCTTAATCCAGAGCCGTAATGGAAACTCCTGCTCTGCTTACGATTTTCAAAACGTGCCTCAAAGGGTAAATTTTGGCACTAGTTCAAGCGTGACTCTAAAGGTAAATTATGGCACTGAGTTAAGGTGGATTTAAAAATCGGCTGCAACTGCCAATGTTGAATCTCTGGAAGAAATCCCACGTGCTGAGTGGTCCTGCCTTTGCGCACTTGTCAATGATGCTCCTGCATCAGAGACCTTGAGCTCTGATATCAAATGTTAAGAACCAAATAGAAAAATAGCATAAAAAACCTCAAAATAAGTACTCAACACCTTGACAAATAGATAATTTCAGATAATAAGCCTCTTCAAGGGGGAAACGTCCTTATACACCACATAAATTTACAAATACAAGATGATTCCAAATGAAAAGACATCCTTGGTATATATAGGAGACTAGGAGTTACAATTACAACTAATGGACCCAAGGCAACATAAATAAAATAACAATACTAATGTAATATGCCCCAATTAAGGGGTAATGTGCCAATATTTAGGGCTTAAGAGAATGATTTTATTAATGCAACGAAAGTTGAAAGTAAAAATATGGCTACTAGAAGGGTTGCCCCTAACACCTATAGAGAGGTCCATGTTATAAATCATATCCTCAATCGACCTATAAGGTTGAATCCTTAACAAATTGATGAAAAAAGATCAAATGGGTTAAGTTTCAATTGTGACATCAAGTGTTATACTTGTATTTTCCACCATAGGCCTTGCAAGGATTTTATTAGATGTTATGAGGCTGAAATTACATAGTTGAGCAAAAATATCATAATTATTTCACAAAGAAATAATTATGTTGTCACAGTTTCATAATTATGAAACAAGGATTAGTTCATAATTGAGAAAGAATATCATGATTGACAAGAAAGTTCATAATGATTTGGAAAAATCTCATAATTGAGCATGGAACATGGGCATGACTTGTAATTGCTTAGTTCAATGCATGTAGTATTTACATCATTTCCTTCTCATAAATGGGTTTGTGTAATTCATTTCCCTTGAGTGGATGACTTTCAAAAGCAAGGGGCCTTCCTTCTTGCATTAGAACAACGCCAATACCATTTCCTGAGGCATCACATTCCAGAATAAAGGTTTTTGTGAAGTTTGGTGTGGTCAAGATAGCAGCTTTGCACATCGCCTCTTTAAGTTGTTCAAAAGCTTCGGTTGCCTATGGAGTCCATGAAAATGCATCCTTATTATTTAATGATGTTAAAGGTGTTGCTATTCTTCCATAGCTTCGAACAAACTTGTGGTAGTAACCTGTCAAACCCAAAAATCCTCTAAGATTCTTCAATGTTTTGGGAATCAGCTAGTCCATCATGGCCTTAAACTTGTTAGGGTCTACCTTGACACCATCATGAGATAAAATATGACCCAAATACTCTACCTCCTTCACCCCAAATAAACATTTGGATGGTTTGGCATATAGTTGTTGCTCCTTTAGTAGTTGTAGCACCCTGTCAACATGTCGAACATGATCCTCCCAAGACTTGCTATGATTAGTATATCATCAAAAAATACTAAAACAAATTTTCGAAGGAAGGGCTTGAAAATGGAATTCATCAACCCTTGGAATGTGGAAGGTGCATTTGTAAGGCCAAAAGGCATGACCAAAAATTCATAATGTCCTTCATGAGTTTGGAATGTTGTTTTTGAGATATCTGCTTCCTTCATTCTAATATGATGATACCCCGAACAAAGATCCAACTTTGTGAAGTAGATTGATCCATGTAGTTCATATAGAAATTCATCAATGATGGGAATGAGAAA
>JASDQU011508079.1:38138-53092 GCA_032191745.1 Picea mariana
TTGTCAAGCATAGAGAATGTGGATGGATTAATCAGTTGTATAAGAGAGGGAAGCAACTCATCAAATTTATCACCGGGCATACAAGGGTCAATTACTTCTACAACAGTCACTCTAGGTTGCAGCTACTTACATTGCAAACACTAGATTTGCTAGCTATTACCTCACCTTTAGGCGCCTATTGAAGGTGAGACAAGCTTTGGGTGCTATGGTGATGAGTGATGCATGGGATGAATTGAGCAATGATAGAGAAGGTGCAACAACAGTGAAGGAGACGGTCCTTGACAGTCAGTTTTGGTCACAGGTTCGGTTTGTTTTGCAATTCATCGAGCCAATTTATCACATGATCAAGTTTGCAGATTCAGATCAACCAATCATTGGGGAGGTGTATGAGCAAATGGATAGCATGCTAGGGCAAAATAAAGACATTGTTGAGCCTAGAGACGTCAACCTCTATAACCATATTCGTGTAGAGGTGTAAAAACGGTGGGAAATGCTAAATATTCCACTACATGCCTTAGCATATGTGCTAACACCTAAATACTATCATGTATCATGGCTTTCATCACCAGCACCTGGTGGTGGGACCAAGAAAAGACCACACAAAGATCCAGAGGTTCAAGCAAGTTATATGAAAGCATTAGATAAACTCATCCCGGACGAGGAGGAGTGTAACAACATAAGGAGACAATTGAGCCATTACATCCTTAGCAATGGTATCTTTGGGACCAACCATGCAATTAGAGATCAAGGGAATCTGAGTTCTCTTGAGTGGTGGAACATGCATGACGGTGCTACCCCACAGCTGCAACGTTTGGCAACACGGGTGCTTTCATAGGTCGTGAACACTTCTTCTGCAGACAGGTGTTGGAGCACCTATAGTTTCATCCATAGCGTTAAAAGGAACAGGTTGAATGTAAGTCGGGCAGAGAGCTTGATCTATGTTCATTACAACTTGTGATTGTTGTCCCATTACTGTGAGGAGGCACAGATGGATCAAAAGTTGAGGCGTTGGGACAACAATCCAGAGAAGGATAATTTGGAGGATGGAGTATTGCTTTTAGAGCAATTGAAGTGTTCTTTTGGACGATGATGATCATGTTGAGATGCCACCCCCATCCAATGCCAAGGTCCCCATGTCCAGGATTCCAGCTACAGCAGTAGGGGCTTCATCTTCAGATCTGTCGCAGCCGTCTGCATCTACTTTTGCACTACCACCACGTGGAGGCCCACGCAGTACCCGTAATGGTGGAAGGAGGATGGGATAGTTGTTTAAAATTTGATGATTCTCCTTTTTCATTACTTTATATGTCATAGTCTATAGATGATAGATTCACAGTGTTTGGCAACTAGCTCAGTTTAATCTTTAAACTTTAAACTTTATTGTTTTGGATCTTTCGGTCTTCATACTTCAGTGTAGATGGCCTATTTTGTAAACATAACTATTTGGTCATGACTCGTGTTATTGTTGACAGTTTTTCAATATATGATTTCATTTCATAAGTTTATGGTCTACTTTCTGTTATATCAATATGGATTAAAAATTTGTATGTTGGTTTGTAAGTTTGTAATTGCTAGAATCTAGAATCTAGATGGTTGATGCTCAAATGATTAATCATTGATGAACTATGTAGTATGGATGCCATTTCTATCTATATTGATGTACAAATATGCATGTTTTCATATATTTTGCAGCTAATTTGTCTTTCTACATGTTTTTTTGAATATAAATGCAATATATATAAAATATGTATATATATATATATATATATAACAGACGCTTCGCTTCTGAGGATTTTTAGAAAATGATGCTTCCGACGCTCCCGCTTCCTAAAACGCTCTCGCTTCATGCAACACTGCCTGGAACACATCCAGGGGCCCTAGAACACATCTAGGGACTTATACCATCAAACTGCTTGGTCCTTGACCAAGAACCCCAGCAATATAATGGGGGCCCTAACTAGGGTCTTTTTCCATGGCTCTAACTGCTTGGTCCCAGATCAAGAACCCCAGGAGTGTATTGGGGGCCCTAGCTCACAACTAGGGTCTTTGACATCCTCCCAGAGAATGGCTCTTGCAGCTGCATTAATTTTAACACTCCCTCTCAGCAAGAGAGTCATTCTCATAAATGGATCTGTTATTGATTTTTTTCCAAGCCTTCAAAGGCCTCAAATAGGGGTGCCCACTTTCCCCACTACTTTTTCTGATCATCACTGAAGGACTCAACAAATTGATAAAAGCTAACCATCATCTTGGAAATATCAAAGGAATCATGATGACAAATAGGGTACATATAACCCGCTAACCCATTTACGGATCAATTGATGACCTAATTCTTTTTGGCAATGGCACCACCCCAGAATCCAAGGCCCACTCAAGGATACTATACCTTTTCTTCTTAGGTACAGGCATGGAGATAAACAAATCAAAATCCTTCATTCATTTCAATCACGTCCCCAAGTCCCACCTTTCCACAATCCACAAACTCCTCCCCTTCTCCCTACAAGAATACAATGATAAGCTAACCTACTTAGGGTTCCATCTCAAACTTGGAATAGGATGGGCAACTAATAATTGAGCCGAGCTTATAGTGGCCAGCACTTGGCATCAGAACTTTGAATATCTATGGTGACTCCAATATCATTATAGGATGGCTTCAGGGGTCCACTCTACATGTAGGTCCGATGCATCAAGCAAGAGTCGGGGCTGCCAGTGAGAAGAGCACTAGATTCCAACACATCTCCTTCACGCACATTTTCAGAGAATTAAACTCAGAAGTAGACACGCTAGCCAAAGAAGCAGTCATTATGATCCCAGGTTCACTTCGGATCAAGCTCACAATGGAGGGACTCTCGACATCATATTCCAGAACTCTTTTCTGACCACTGGGGGTAAAGGTGAAGCTGTTTGGTTAAACAGCGCCTCTTTATTTTATGTTACGGACTATATATCCTGGTGAGGAGCACTTTTCTACTGAAAATTTATTACCATGACATCTTTAGTTTGACTCTTTTGCTGGACTTAATCATAGCTCTTTTCTGGATGACTAACAGACCTCTGAAAGTACACCTCTTTGACACTATTGTAGCAGGTTGACAAGCAGTAGTGAGTGCTCCTTTTTAATTAAAATGAGTAGAATTTTTTCAGTGGAAGAAAAAGATTCACATGGTTGAGATATAGATCCTCAGAGAAAGGAATAAAAGACTTCTATTCTTGTATAAACTTGAAATGTATATTATGTTGCAATGTTGCATACAAGCATATAAGGGAAATGAATCTTTAACCCCCAAGTGCAACAATATTGAGAGATAGAGTGTAAAAGTATGACCAGAATATTGGCTTCATATTGTTTATAGAGCATTTTTATATTGCACATATAACAGTTTAAGGGGCAGCCAAAAATTGCTGCAAGCAAAAATCATTATTGGGAATTATTCCTACCATATCACCCCATGCCATTTTGCTTTGACAAATCCTGGGTCAAAATTAGCTACCAAACTCAATTCATAGTTTCACAGGTTGATTATAGACAGATATATCATGGCACAAACTGAAATAACCAACACAGGCAAACAAAAGTATTGAATGACAACTACTCCAACATTTCATGAAAGTACCAGCTTCATATGCTTTGTAGAGCAATTTTACATTCCTGGTATGAAAGCTGAGCAATAGCCACCAAATGTTGAAAGCACAGACCAGAATTGTAAAGCAGTTCTCCAAGAAAACCAAAATCCAACTGTATTGAGTATCTGTACACAACTGAGCACACTCCCCCAAAGACCAGTTCATTGTCGTGGCAATTCCTTATGCCTACAAACTAGATCATTACATATATAAATATATTACGTCATATGCACACATTAAACAGCAATGCACACAAAGTAACATCATAAACAGAATCTCAAAATTTGACCCAAAAGGTAAATTTTTACAAACTTTCAAAACAGGCATCAATAATACAGGAAATTCTTGCTTATTTTCTGATATACAGTCAAAAGACTCAAAACAATCCTTTTTAAGCCACAAGAGGTCAATGAGACAGTGAAAGAAGGCACTATTACAGGCCCCACTRAGGTTCAATTCCTCAAAAAARTTGCCAGCAAGCTGCTGCAAGGGGACTGTTGATACGCRGTTGACCTGTCATGGCTGTTAAGCTCAGTCAGACAGTCAAACGGTCACATGTCTCATAAGAGTAAAATGGTGCCCCACCTCTTAATAGGTGGTGGATACTTGACACTTCAATGTAACAAGGAAGCTTTTGAGTTTCTTCAATGCAATCCTTTTGAAAGAAATTTAATTTCAGGCTTCACTTTACGCACTCTTTTGGGACTCTTCATACAAGGGTTGTTGACTTAATAAATTCTTCTACTCACTGCTGTTCAGAACTTGATGAACAAACCAGACAACTAAGCATGCTTGAGCCAGGAGTCTTGGGATGGGTGACCTCCTGGGAAAGCCTGGTTACTGGGTGCAAGCCCCAAAAGTGATGATTGATGCTATGCGATTCATTTCGCTAGTTTCAATCCCACTTCTTTGCCCCTATGAGCATCACCCAATGCAATGAGTGCTAAGTGGACTATTCAAAAGTCATGAGAAATTTGTCATTTGCGACTAATACTCATGGACATGGGTCATAGATTAATGACTTACTAATATCCCGAAAATCCCGAAAATAATCTCATATGTTGGACTGCGGAAGCCCCTCGATGCTTAAATAAAGAGTCAAGGGAGCTCTAATTGAATAGTTCATAAGGCACACTACTTCCAAAGGTTTTGCAAATGGGGTAGCAAGCTAAGTGGGTTTGATTGTGGGGAAAACTCCACAGTTAAGCGCGCTTGAGCCAGAGGAGGCTTGGGATGGGTGACCTCATGGGAAGTCCTAGTTATTGGGTGCAAGCCCTAAAAGTAATGATTGATGTTATGCGATTCATTTCGCTAGTTTCAATCCCACTTATTCACCTCTATGAGCATCACCTCATGAAATGAGTGTTAAATGGACTATTCAAAAATCATGAGAAATTGGTCGATTGCGACTAATACTCGTGGACATTGGTCATAGATTAATGACTTAATCTACACAAATAATCCCGAAAATAATATCTCATATGTTGGACTGCAGAAGCCCCTCAATCTTTATCTTCTTCATCTCTCAGGAGTGGCAAATGCCTCTTAAGGTTTTCAAGAATGATTGATTTAAAATTGTATTTATTGCTCAAGAACAATATTTAAAAGTTTACGTTTATGTTGGTTTCTTATGATTGCTACAAAAAATTAGTCTAGCTATGAACTTTTATAAGAATATTTCCAATCAATTAGATAATGATAATGATATAGTTCTCTCAAGAAAGAAGATTTATTTGTTCAAAGAATGTTTGCATTCAAGTGTCAATTGGGTGTGGCTTGAGTGGTGGTGAGAAAAAGTTGTTACGCTCCCCACCTGGGTTCAAATCCTACTTTGTGACATGTTTGCTCTTAGTGAGCTGATTCTTGATGAGCTATAAATGATATATACGTGAGTTGTTGACCTATCCTTGTTCCCTTAAGAATCTGGAGTTTACCTTGAGTACCATCCATGAAATGAGGGAAAGTGCCCAAGCGGCTTCCCCTGGGATATATTACCTAGAAGATGAAAAAAATTTAAGTTACAATTGTTAGCAGTTATAACAAGATAATATAATTACATTGTGTGAGTCACATAATGTGTGTTAAGTTTTTGGTACCTTGGAAAGTGTTCCCCTAGTGTTATTGATCTGCCTAACACTAAAAGGGGAAAAGTACCCCTCACTTACTTAACTTTATGTTATAAAGTCAAAGTGACTTTATGGGCTCATTAATGCTAAAGTGATTTAGGAAACTTAAGTGAAGGGGGAGAATTAATCTCCACCCTAGATCTTGGAAAGCTAAGAATTAATCTCAGCCTTTGATTCCTAGGGTTAACAAATGAAAAGACAAAAGAAGAAAGTGAGAGAGGGAAGGGCGCATTGTTCACTTGCATGAAGTGAGGAAGAGGTGAAAGGGTTTGTGGAGAAGAGAAGGACATACTTACAGGGCACACTTGCTGTTGAAGGGTGCGACTTCCAAGACTGATACAGTGCATTTATTCCCTTGGACTGGGTGCAAATCCCCATGAATGCTGTCTGCTTTAAATGCTGAAAGGACAGCATTGAATGTTGAGGAAGAGGGCACGAATCTCTAGGCAAATTGCTGGCTCGAAATTCAAGAAAGAAGAGGCAGGTTCTGCAGGAAAGTACATTTCTGAAGCTGAGGCAGAGGGCATGAATTCCTAGGCAAACTGCTGGCTCAAATTTCAAGAAAAGGCTGCTAACTTGAGATAAGTTGGCTGTATCAAATCTGTCATCAGATCTCTGCTGTAATAGTTCCTTAAGAGCTCCATAATAAATTTCCTCTTCACTGGTTTTCCACTTGGGGGTTTTTCCAGGGTCATGTTGACCAAAAATTATTGTGTTAAATTCTGTGGTTTGCATGTTTTTATTATCAGCATTTAAAGTGTTAAAGATCTGGAGGAGTGTTTCATGTTTTAATGACTGTTGAAAGTGTAAATTGGGACAGCAAACTTTCTGTTATTTAACCTTGCAACAGTAACCTTAAATGAGAATGAAATCAGAACTGAAGGCAGCCTCAAAACAGTCCTAAAACAGACCTGTTATTAACTGCCTAAAGTACCTCGAAAATCTTCAATGTGCCCACTTAAGTTCTTCTAATGTTAGACAACAAAATGACTTCCAATGGCACTATTGGTTGTTGGTTTCACTCTGCGTGTTAATCGAGTGCCATCCACTTGCCAGTTTAACTCTATTTATATTCCAGTTGCACACACAATTACTGAATAGTCCTGCCCAGCTACCAGTTAACTTGTTTTAATCATTTGATGCTATCATTCAACATTGGCTCAACTTTTGTCTACAAGTTGACAAACTTCTGTCTCTCTCACTTGCTTTTACTCAGCTGGCCTGAAAATTTAATCACAATACGATCACAAATTAGATGCCATAAGAACACTTTTACTATCTATCACATTGTCTAAACAAACATATACTGTCAACCAGTCACAAGTTCTATGACTAGACGATTCCCAGTTATAAGCTACAACCAACCCTTTACTATCCAGCAAACTGTCTATACAACCATGATATCTTGCTCCAAAGTCCAAGTATGATAAACTCTAAATATGGTGCTTATGCCATCACTCAAATGCTGCTTCTCAGMTGGTGTTTACAATTGTGGTGCTATCAACTAGCRAATTGTCTAAGCTGTTGATTTCAAATATACASATTCTATGGGATATCTAGAGAATATAAAATCTTCATTTATTGGAGTCAATTATACAATGAGTTTAACATCCTTATATTCATGCGGACACTAGTTGGGCTGCCRACTTCTCCAAACTATCTATACTTAATATTAGTCACACTAATGTGACTCTATAGACTTGCTCCTAATATTAGCAATGGAGTGTTGATACTATCCAGCAAGCTGTCTACAYAAAACCCATGTTATCTTGCTCCAAAATCCAATTATGGTAAACTCTAGACATGGTGCTGTCCCATCACTCAAATGTTACATTTCTGATGCTATCATATCAACTAGCAAATTGTTTCCAAATCAGAGTTTCAAATACACACATTCTATGGGACATATACAGAATATCATTTATTGGAGTCAATTTACATTGACTTTAACATCCTTTTATTCATGTCGTCAATAGTTGGGCTACCAACTGCCCCCAACTATCTAGACTCAAAATTAGTCATGCTAATGTGATTTTGTTGACCTGGATTCTAACATTAACATTGGAGTGTCGATACTCCAACCCCAACCCCAACATGAAAATGATAATATTCATGTACCTACACCCCTAAATACAAAATTCATAACAACATTGTTGAAACAACTACATTCATTAGTGATCACTAAAGAATGACTACAAAATTCGTATAATGCTATTGTTTTGTCTTCAACAACACAGTGCTGAGCCAATTCTGGGAATTTTGGCATAACCTCCATTCTAAAGGTAGATTTCCATCATACTCCCCTAGACAATATGTCACCTTTATCAAATTGAAATCACCCTCTTTCTTTGAAGATGGAGTTAGATTGGAGTACCCTAGCCAAATCAATTAAATGGGTATCCCCTCCTCAGTGCCTTTTGTTTGGATGCGGAGCCACTAAGCTGTTGACCAAAACAAGAAATCTTCGTCGAATTAATCATCATCTTTATCATCTACATCTTCATTACTCAAATCTTGAATCATATGGTAACTTTCTTTCTTTTTCATGATTTTAATCTTTTAGTACATTAGTTGCTCATATTTTGCAATCCTGGGCTCCATGATATGAATTCCCATAGTGGAAGAATTTTTTCTTATTGTTGCATCCTTCACCTTTTTTGCTAGATTTTGTAACTGTCTCGCCTTTGTTAAAAAGGGTCATTTCTTCAGCCTCCTTTTCAGCTAAACCTACTCATCTTTTCCTGGCCATACAAGTTGAGATAATGTTTTCTAAGCACTGTAAAGGGATTTGACTCAGAGTGAACACTTTGTTGTTATGATTTGTGGATGGGCTATTCAATGACAAAGCTTTGACATCTTCTTCCTCAAACTTGATGCTTAATTCAACCAACTGTTGCATTATAGCTTTGAAGGTGTTTATATGGCTAGATACGGTTTCTCCACTAACCATAAAGCCAAAGAATTGTTTCTTTAAAGTAAACTTGATGGTATGTGTTTCGACCCAAATAGTTGATTTAATTTATCCCAAATTTCTTTGAAACTTTTAGCCAAGTTCACACGATATAGTTGTATATCAAACATTCTTTTCCCGGTGGTATTTTTAGCCTTACCATCCTTTATAGTCCATTCCCCTAGTTTACCTTGTTGTAAGTGTTTTTGTGTTACCCCACTCAAAACCAGTGTGGCAAATATCATTTCAGGGAACATCTCGCCAAGAGTCAAAAAAAAATTATTGGAAACATCGGGGAAAATATTGGAAAATATTAATAAGTATAAAGTTGGCCTTGAAAAACATGGAAAAATTGAAAACCTAAAAAACTTGGCCTGGAAGAAATCAGAGATATTTGTAACACTGCTCACAACATTCTAGATATTTAGGTTCATTGAAAATCTAGTTGTGATTTGATTCTTTAGGTGTGAAAGTTTCTTTCAATCAATTTTTCTAAAAAAGGATTTCTCTCTATGTTGCACCGAGTTTTGAGATGGGGGACAGGGGGATGGGTTTCATGGTTCATTGGAGGTACCCCCAAATTACCAGCAGCTGGACGAACAGTATAGAAAAGCTATTTTAAAAATTAAAATTATTAAATTTTGAAAACAAAAATTCTAGAAGATACGACTATGATACCACTCCATAAAAATAACAATTCTTAAATTACAGATCCAAAAGAACTTGTCCGCATAGATAGTAAACCCCCAAAAAGAGAGAGTGCATAGAAGAACTTACCAAACATGGGAGTCAATTGTTGTTGAGATTATCTCATATTCCAAAAACATAGTACATTGGCACACACTACATAGATAATATTTATCATGTTGAACCTGTGAGTAAATATTTGTTTTGGACAGTTGATGCAACATGGGTATCATTTCGAACATACAACTAACATCATATTCCTTGTCATTCTTGCAATCCTCCATGGGTGTTATGTTTGCCCTCATGTGTACCTTTCAATTCTAATGCTTAATATATCGATGAAATTGGCATCACTTGTGTTTTATCTAATCATTTTTTAGTCGTAGCATGGATGCCCCTTGCTTAGCCAAATATTCACTAGTATATTCATATAATTGTGGTTGTATTTAGCATCCTTATACTATATGTCGAAGAAAATCAACTAACCACCTTCAAGCTCCTTTGAGGATCACGCAGCCAAGCCCTCTCAACCCCAACCATGCCTAGAGGACCTTATCAAGTGTTGCATTCGTACCCTCATACTGTTTGATACATACAGAGGTGTTCCTTCTCCATCAATATCTACCTACATATCTGTGATATAGTGTCTCTTTCTCTTTTCTAAGGTTTACCTTCTTGGGTCACTTTTTCTTACTCTCTTTTTTGTTGATTTCACTTTTATCTCTTTATCTTTTAGCTTTCGAGAGTACCCTTGGGACTCCCACATTATGTTTGTGATTAGTTGTAATCTCTAATCTCAATGACCTATTCTTTTGGTCACCTGAAGATATTAATAAAATTATCTTTTTTCCGTAAATATTTGATTGAAAGTTCCTTCAAAATCAGAAAGAACGAAGGATATACAACAAAGCACTAGTTTGTAACTAGCAAAAAAAAAATTTAAACCCCAAAATTGGACTACCAACTGACCAACAAAGTCAATATTTGATGCAATACAACTAACCAACAAAGTCCTTCATCAAGTCTAACCAATTACAAGTCATAGTATCGAAGCAGCTTCAGGGAATACGGTGTTCCAATACATACCTCGTTATCTTCTAAACAGTCATTATCTTTAAAGCAATTCTCACACTTGGTAATCCGAGGTTGAAGAATTAGAATTTCAGATTGGTATCAGAGCCATTCCCAAAAATCAGCATTGTCGAATGCCATCTCAAAAGACTCTCATTGAATTTGTGAACGATTATACACTCTGACTTTTAGGAATATTTTTATTACTCAATGCTTGCCCTCCAATAAAGACCATTAAGTTAAAGTTTTGTCAATATTGTTGTTCTTGATGATTGGTGAAGAACGCTCGACTCGCAGAATGTACTCGCCTAAGGATTTTTGGATTAGATAATGAAGTGAAGTTGTATCTCCTATCTTCCTCCAAGGTGTTSAACTCTGCCAACAAAGCATAAATATTAAATACTAATATGCCTACCCCTGTTAATAACAAAAGAATTAAAGAACCTTTCTCCTTGCAAACTGTCATAAGACCATGTTAATTATTGCAGCAATAACYTTGCACTAAAGTGGCAAGACTCGTGCTAGGACTAATCTCACTCCCTGTGTTTGACACATGGCCTTGTGCCAACTAGAGGAGGGGTCCCTAGAAAATTTACATTGTCTTCATCAATCATAGACTTTCACATTAAGCACTCCCGCTAAGTTAAAARCTGTATTAGCAAGTAGGCTGTTAGGGAAAGTAGTGGAGGGTCCTTGACTAAACAGATCAACAKACTTTTCTCACATTTGATTGCCCTTGGTATCATCACTCTTGTTTCTTTGCATGGTGACAAGAAGTACCACAACTTGGAAATGTGTTGTGATGCTAACTTGCCATGTAGTTTAATTACTAATTGCATCTTGAGAATGAAAAGTTTCAAACTTGGGCATTTGTTGAGCCAAATTTTGGATTGGTCCCAACCTTAGGCACATAGAAAGAGACTACAATATAGTGCCTATTGAGATCAGTGACTCTTGTGTCAAGGTCAACGTCTTTCAAGAACAATGAGATTGACCTTATCCAATGGCAACTCAAGAAAATTATTATAAAGGAAATCCAACTTTTGCATATAATGGATAGTGGTGGTCCCTAGTTACCAGACCTTAATTTGGACTCAATTGTAATGAAAGCTTTATGGACCAGCCTCTCTGTCAAGACCTTTTCCATGGGGAGGGCATAGCTCCACCAAATCCAATTCCATTGCACATGGAATTTTTGGCTGAGTGGAATAGAAACAAAGGTATTGTAAAATCTTTTGTGTGCTTTTAGTATGTGTGTCCTTCCATCTCATCCCTTGCCTTAAGAAAATCTTCGTTCCTCCTTCTAGAAAGGGGGCAACTGTAAGTCTCCATTGGAACAATAATATAATTCCACCCAATAAATCAAACAGCTCCTTGGTGTTGCACTAGTTAGTTTTTTCATGATTGAAGTAGTCATATATCTCCACCAACTGATGAACTTAGCACCCTTCTAAGATTTTGCATACCCTCTGTTAGAAATTGAAAAATAATGCAGAACAGAACTGTCTTTTCAATTTTACAAATTAGCAGAGCAACTATGTCTCATTCAGAAAACAAATCTAAACTACTAGAGCAAAGAGAGCAAACATGTGTGCTCAGATCTAAGCTAGTTTAGATGTAGCTAAAAGTAGATCTAGAATTATTAACAAAACATTATTTCTGATCTAAAAGAAGATATAGATCAGTATCCAAATCTAATCAATAAAACTGATATAGATCAAAGCTCAAAAGCAATATCCAGATCTGATAACCTATAACATTCAATGCTGATATATATATAGACAGATCAGAACAAAACTCTAAATAAAATCCAGATCTGATAMTGATAGACTGACCAGACCACTTACCTTGCCTTGAAGTCTTACCTCTGAAGAAGTAACAGCCACACACTAGAGATGCAAACCCATTTGTAATTGTTCTCAGACAAAATTTAGGATCATAGATCCACCATATAGGTTGGATCTCTTGCCAAGAGATGGATAGAACTTTCTTGCCACCAAGGAGAGAAACTTAAAACCACCACACAAAAATTTCTGTAATGAAACCCCTACACCCACAGAAATTCCAATGGCCCAAACCCTTTCATAAAGAATGACTGTAACTCAAAAGGAACAGATCTGAGCTTGAGAGACCACAGCAAGGTTAGAGAGGTAGATCTGAGCTAAAAGGGCCACGGCTCACTGCAAGTAACAGATCTGAGGTAAAGAGGCCAAGGCTCAAACAGTAGGGGAGCCGAACCACCACAGAAAGGGTCACAAGAGGGTCRATCTACCACAGCAAGGGTCCAAGCTGCCACACCACAGCAAATAGTCTCAAGGGGGCCGAGCTGCCACACATAGCAAATAGTCTCAAGGACTGAGCTGCCACACATAAACTGGCTGAGAGCATTTTCAGCATAACAGATGTCTGGCCTCGTATGTACGAGATACATCAGGAACCCAATGATCTGCCAATATGAGGTGGGATCTTCTGGATCTGAATCTATGGCCTGATCTAGTAGTTTATTTAGATTAGAGATCATTGGTGTGCTCATGGACTTGCAGTCCATCATGTCAAATCTGCGAAGCACATCAACTGCACATTTACACTGTGAGAGAAATATCTCTCATGATTTCTGCCAAAACTCCAAGCTCAGGAAGTAATATAAAAGATCCAAGTCTTTCATTCCAACTTCTGTTGAAGAGCTCCCTCTTAGTCTGAGCTATATATGCAAAATTTTCTTTCCTGTAAGGAACAGATGAAGATTTTGGACAATATTCATATAAGGATGAACCCAAGACTCTGTCAATACTTTCTCACTGAGCTCTCAGAGCTTGTTATAATCCATGAGATTCTTTCCCATGGATAGCCTCTTGTTTAACTTCACTGTTTGAGAAGAAAATCTTAACATCTATCAGATGAAGTATCCAAAACAAAAATTGCGACAAAAGATCCTGATGGAGGTAAGGATCTTGTCATAGATCATCCCTTCTTTCACGAGTCACAAATATACCCTCAATACAACCATCTATTGTAGGCTTTATCTTATAAGGTCATTGGAGGTTACCACTGATTTGTTACGAGGTCTTTGAAACACTATCCATACATCATTCTTTTCTATCACAGCATCTTCCCACATTTCAAATGTGGAGGATTCTGAATCAATCACAAGATTCAATTTATCTAGAGGGCCAGAGTACTTATCTGGTTTCTGCTTTCTTTTGAAAGTGCCCTTAGGTGCTGAAGGCTTTTCTGCTTCCTTTAGTATTTCTCGACACCAGGCTAGTTTCCTTTTAATCAAAAAATTTCTTCTTCTTTTTAAAAAAAAAAAAAAAGATAATATCCCTTGATTCTGCTAAGCTGCCATTTCTGAACTAGATGTTGATCTATTGTTTCTTCAATTTAGATCAGAAAGTATGTTGGATTTACACTCTCAGAAATTTATTGTTTCTCTGCTAAGTGTCAAGCAGTGTTGTTGTGCTTACTGTTCTGAAAATGAGACTTTGCTGTAATTCTAACTGAAAATTTAAAAGACAGTTCTGCTCTACTTTATTTCTCTACTTCTAACACCCTATATATTGTCTTTTGCCTTTAACTTCAAATCTCTCCATATTGTGTTCCAAAAGTTGTCTAATGTTGCCTTGCTTGACATTTATGAAGAAATTGGGAACCAACCTTTTGCTAGGCAATTCTCATTGAGCTCCCAAAGGCGGGTTCTAGCAAGCAGGGCATTGACAACATTTGGTTACCAATTTACTTGTACTACTTGGAGAACACGACTCCCTTATTGTGGAGTTAGATAACTTCCATGGGTTTTCCCCCCTAACAACTAGGGCCACATTAAGTCCTTCATCCCTCTTCATGCCACCAATTAGACAATCTACCTTGTCTCTTGTTTGAGTACCAAAGGTAGTAGGAAAAGACCTTCACTGATCTTTTTAACACTCTTTTAGGCGCATTGAGCATAGAGCAAACGTAAGTAGAAAATTGAATAAGAGTCGAATTTAAGTTAGTGACTTTGTCTACTAAATTTGAAAGTCAAATATGTTGTTGTCTATTGCTTACTCTAAATATTTTGTAGAAAGGCAGTCAAGCTTTTTGGATTTTAAGGCCCATACATCGAGATCTTCGGGGATTTGATTAACCCATAGTGGCTAGAGTCAATCAAGTATACCAAAACTCACATGTCTACTCAAGTCCCAAAACAAGTTAAGTTGACAAATGGCTCAACCCGACTCATTGATCAAGTCAATCAACAAGTCTAGCTCACAAATCATCCAATTCAACTCCCAAGTTTGTCGACTTAGACAAGTCTTGAGTATGTCCAGTTAACTTTCAAGCCTTTACAAGTCTTTTTTTGAATTTAGGGTCAGATATATATATATATATATATAGAGAGAGAGAGAGAGAGAGAGATATGCTGAAGGGGAGCTCAACCAGTTGCCCCCAATGTTGTTGGGCATTTGGATAGTTTTGTGCCAATAGGTGCCTAGTGTTGAAATAATGTAACTGCAAAG
>JASDQU011508080.1:10583-22513 GCA_032191745.1 Picea mariana
ATACTAGACTCTCCTAACCCCATGAACCATCTTAGTGAAAAATCCTTGAGAGTGGCAGGAAAAAGTTTTAATTTATGGGCATCTTGCAAGTATTTATAGCTTTGACACAAGATGTCAAACTTAAATAGGAAGGTATCTAGGTCCCCACTGCTCTTACCATAAAAGGTGGGCAGTGCAAAGAGTGGAATGTTCTTCATGTTGACATTTTGTGTGGTATCCAAAATTGGAAACCCAAAGGTGGTTTTTGTTTGGTTTCCAACTTCTTCTCCCTAATCGTGTCTCACATGGTTGTGATCCTCCTGATCATCCGTACTGATTTGATTCCCAAAGAGAGAATACCTGAATGGTTTTATCCTTGAAGATAACAAAGTGTGCCAATGCTCTTTTTCAGGAAGGGTATTCCTTTGATAGGAAGATTTATCTACTATTTGGATGTCTAGGACTTTACTCGAGCCTGTTGTAACTACCGGTTCCAAAGTTGTTGTTTCAATTTGGGATACAACTATATTGGATGAACTGCCAAAGAGAGAATTCACTTGTTTAGGGTCAATGATATCTACAAAGTTAGAGTCCCCTGATGGTGGTGAGAAGGAAAAGGTTTTGTTGGTTGGTTCTGATGAAGTTCGAGTGCTATTGCCTCATGTCCCACTATTGTTGATGTCTCAATTTTCTTCTCTATAGTTTCCTCATTTTTGGTCTCTTCTGAGACTTTTTTATCTCTTTGGGTTGATCTATCCCCTACTTTCCGGTATCGTTTTGCGGAGTTTATGGGTGGAGTGTTCCTTCCTCCAAAAAGGTTAGAAGGAACCTTGATAAAAAAATTTGGTTTGGTTTTGATATATCTGTCCTTTGGGTCCCTAGGTTTGTTCATGAAAGTAGTACAAAAAGAAAAACTACCATTGGGTTTGGGGGAACCTTCTATAACAGATGCATAGGTTCTTACCTCTCGTCTTAAAGTTCCCCCACCACCAAACTAGTTCTAATGTTAAAAAATAATCTACTTCCTAACTATTTTCTACCTTAAGACAACTCCCCGGCAATGGGGCCAAAAATGACAAGTAAATTATATGTACTAATTTCCCTTAATTAATTTTCAACCCAGGGTGAGTAAACTTAGAGTTGTGGCACAGTATGAGCCAAGGCAGAAAGAAAATTTAATGGAAATATTAACTAGCTAAGGAGATGGGTTACCCTAGGGATCATCACTCTTTTCAATTTACAATTCTACTTTAAAAAGATGACTTTTAAAATCTATTTAAACAACATATTCTATGTTAAATATACAAAGCAACCTTTAACTAATGAGCTTCAAGAAATCTAGGACTATGAAATATTTAATCTATCTCTGAATAAGAAAATAACAAATAATCTATCTTTGAACTATTTAATCTACCTCTGAATGAACAAGAAAATAAGCAAATAAGCAAATAAATTGTTTATCTTTACAAGTGAACTCTATTCTTAAAGCAAAAACTCACAACTATTTCTATCTTGCAGAGAATAAACACTAATCTACCTAACTGAAAGAAAGAGTGTTGTGACAGTATTCAAATGTGATGATTGTGTCTATAGTGGTGAATTACATCACGATGACATCTAACCACTAATGAAAATTCAAGTGGAATTAACTCAATGCTAACTTCTACATAGAAATGTAGAGTATGGATAAGGTAGTCTATAAAAAGCTTTGCCATCATAAAAACAACATTAGATATTTCTGGAATCCATATGATCTATAAAAACTGTGCAGAAGAGATTCAACATCAATCATTTTTTGTATCACACTGATACTGGAAAATACTTTGTTCAGAATCAATAATTCAAGCAAATCTACAAACTCATAACTAGTACTAATTAGAAATCATAATTCAAATTCATGACTAGGATAACATTGAAAATACTCTGTATAGAATCAGTAATTCATGCAAACCTACAAACTCATAACTAATACTAATTCGAAATCATAATTCAAATTCATAACTAAGATAACATTGAAAATCAAAACTTGAAATTATAACTAGGGTATCATGGAAAATCATAACTCAGAATTATAACTAGGATGCTATTGAAAATCATAACTTAAAATCAACTTCTATATTATCATGTTGATGCTAGAAACAAGGTTAAAAAGTTATGCACACCTACAAAGAGTATTGAAATTACAGCTTAATAAATGATCATTGTCTAAATAGATACTCTGCAGAGTGATATACAACTTTATGAAACATAGAGAAAAAGATATGACAACATAATTAAACAACTCTTGAATAAGTGAACTACAACCTGCAAGCAATGTGTTAAGAATCTAAATATCAACAACCACGGACATCCACACTTTCTCTATGATACATACAAAAATCCATAAAGTGAGTTGCAAGTTAGAGAAGATATACAGTGATGTAAATTAAATAAGCAATCTGAAATTAAAGAGATATACACAACGAATGGAATTAAACAAGCAACTTTGAAATTGAAGAGATATGAAAGGAAAATGTACATATGCAAATATATACTGATATGAACAACTACCCATACCACTGGTGTCCCCCCAAAATTTCATGGAAATACTTCAATAGGAAAACGCATTCATTGAATTAACGCATCATTGGTATTGATCATCAAAAACAGAGTATATAGAAAAATGAGGATAATGTCTGTGTATAAAATAAAATCCATGTCTTTCTTCATGGCATAGGAAGCAATATTTATAGAGTTATATAGAGATCGAGAGTTCGACCACTAGAAGGATCGACACTCTCTAAAAACATAAATACATTAAATTCGTTTAACAGAAAGCATTTGTGTCCAACAACATCTTGCACTCCACATAGTGGCCGCTGCAACCACCCAAGTCTGAATGCGTCGAGCTCAGTAGCTGGAGGGAATGAGTGGGCAAAAAAACCATGTTCCTGATTCACCCATCGAAGCCCGTCAATATGCTAACCACCAACTCCTCTACACTCCGAGTACCGAATCGATTGTCGGATGGAGGTCTGGATGAAGGATTGGATCACATTTTTGACCTATTGCAAGCAAACAAGAAATGTTAGATCATTGTAATTATTCAAATGAATATGAATTAACATAAAACCATTGCAAAACGATGATTACACATACCTCGTGTTATTCCATGGCGAATTGATGCACAAAGCTTGATAATACCTTTAAAAATGGCTAAATAAGGGCATAGAATGTATAATTGTCGTATGCAAAAAGGATTTGGCCATTGGAAAAACAGTCAAAAAACCAAACCAACACGCGCACCTGAGTAGTGTGTGGGAATTATTACCAGAGTTAGGGTGTTGCATGCACTAGTAAGTGCGCAGTAGTGATCTTGAAAGTGCGTAGAGTCAAATTTTACATGACTTCACGTCTATTGAGTTTGGAGTGCATGATGTAGCATTCTTGTAGGTTGGTGAGCCATGACATTAAGTTTTGTTGTAGCGTGCAGTAAAATGGTGCATGGAATATGATATCAAAGATAGGGTGTGCACAGTTTATGTGTTGCTCGCACCTAGGTAAGTGTGCACCATGCGCTATGTTGTGCACACTGAATTAGTGCATGGGGAAATGGATGAGGCTAGTAAGCCAGGTGTTGTATATAATTGCAATATAAAATATTAATATAATATAATGTTGTACGTTGGATGACTCAAACAAAAAAGAGACAGGGGAAAAGGGAGGGAATATTTTAATATTATTTCAAAAAGTGCAACCATGCATATATATTATTTTATCCTAATTTTATGATAGGAAGGGAACATGTCACCAAGTGGCATGGAGCTGCTTCTAAGGGTAACAAGTGTCAATTAAAGGGAATGCAATATATATTGTTGAACTTAGTGTAATTTGGGGGGATTCACCATTATTAATCTTTTTGCTGGAATTTTTGGCATGTTATAGGCTCTCACAACAACGGGGGGTCAGACAATATGGAAAATCTGATTATTACTCTATTTTCTCGAAGAATCTTGTAGGGAGTTGTGGGGGTTGCTAACTGAGTCCTCGTGTTGAGACGGGGCGACTGACTGATATAAATCCCTCGAGAGGTTGGCTTTTGTGGAGTGGTAGCAGTCTCTTGGGAGGTTGGTTTTTGTGGAGTGGTGGTCAGACCCGTGAGCTTACTCTCAGTTGAGAGTGTTGTTGTGAGTTGTTCTCTGTAGTGTTGAGAATTAGACACAAGGTCCAATACTTCTTGTCCAACATGTTGCTGGTAACCCTAGTAAGGGAAGTGGTGTGGCCAAGGGACTACTTAGGCAAAGAAGGGGCACACTTCCTTGGGTGTGACATGTGCATGGAGAATGAGGAACTATGGGCTAGTTGCGTCGACATGCACAAGAATTGGGTAAATTGTTGGGTATTAGACCTTGAGCTAGCACTAGGAAACCCTTTCGCCCTTGTGGAGTGGATCCCTAACTCAAGGGTGAACTGTCACTAAAATATTATGAGTGACACCATCTAAGGTTGGGAGGAACGTCTGAGTCAAGGCTACAGTTGGTGACTTTAATAAAATATACATGTGATTTATGCACTTATCTTCTTTACTATGTGTTTGCTTGTCTATGATTGACATGGGTTAATTCTTGTATGTTGTTGCATATAAGTATTTGTTGTTATTATGTTTAATGTTGCATATACATGTAAATAGAGTGTCCGTAGCCTATATGTATTTGTGCATAGGTATGTTAATTGATGATGGATTTTCTTGTTAACTTAAACTTGTGAATTTGGTTGAGTCAGCATGGGAGAAGATTGAGTGGTTGGTGCATAGGATGGTATCATGTGTGTAGCAAGAAGTTGGTGTGTGTGCACGCATCGGGAAATAGAATCACATACATGGAGAAATTGGAAGTGGCACATGACGCCTAGATAGATGTGTGTGCAATATGTCAGGAGATTAATATGCCCATGTGTGTAGTTAGTGAGATATTTCCACTGCTTGTGATTATATTAAAAGGAATGTTTCTTTCACAATATAAGTTGTGTGGCGTGACTCAAGAGTGGACTGAGCACGTTACCCTAAGCGTTACTACGCAGACTTGAGTTAGAATAGAAGTTGTGCAGTGAAATTCCATGGTAACATGAATTAGTAGTATGCTATAATGTTATAGCTTGGTTGACCTAGAGCTATAGAAGTTGAGTTGTGAATCGGGTTGGTGCGCACCAAGCATTGCGCACCTCGCTTCTAGCTACATTGTGCAAACTTTCATTTTAAGGTAATGTGCAGTGTATAATGGTGTATTGTGACCATCATCTAAGGCTAAGTACAACACTTTGTGGTATCAGAGGGTGACGAGACCTAGTGGGGAGCTAGGAACACCATCAAAGTGGTGTCCGAGCTTGAATTTAGTGTGGCACTGCCCAACAGGGAGTTGGGGATGAATGGCATTAGCTCAGGGTCACCACACTCTTCTACTGTCAGCCCATGTATGCACACTACCTTTTATATTGTCGTCCCATGTACGCCTTAGGAACTAGATTTTTTTAAGTTTTTCAAATCGAGAGAAATTAATGTCATTACATATTCGTTAGAAAAATATATGTTGGATTGGCATCTTACACATAGATAAATATTAAAAATCATAAAGCATAAATATAAAAAAACATCACATCATTAAAAATGATAAGTAGCCAAGACAAAACTCATATATATATCTGTATATAATTATCAAAAGTGTGTCAAAATAAATCATCCAAAAAACTACATAGAAGGGAAAAATGTGGGCTACTATGCACGTACATCATCATAAAAGACTACACTAAGACATGAGACTCTACTTGTCTTCCTACACTACATTGTGCTCATGGTAACACATGACCACTTTGGCTAGTCGTCGCAGCAGATGGTTGAGACCCTTCGACAACCCTACTATGTGCCTCTGTAAGTGGTAGGGAGCATCTCGTAATATCATAGAAGGAACACCCATGGTTAGACCTCTGAGGTTCCTCTCTACCTCAAGGAGCCCTCTTTCTCCTCCACCTGCCTTTGCCACTGCCTAATCACAACCACACCATCCAAATTCCAACATCCCAACTGGGTGTGATGTCCCTTTATCTGCATGATGAAAAACAAACATGATTATATCCCTCATTGTACAACAAAAAAATACATATATTATAAAATTAAAAAATACTTTTGCAAGGTCACGTTTTTCGGAATATAAATTATGCATCTCGCTGTACCCCTTCTGAGAGAAATAAGTCTGGACTTTCTAAAATCTACCCCAGCATAGGGATAGTCCTCCACCATCACAATTTGTCTCTTCCACCATGCGAAGAAACCAGTGGTGAAAGTAAAAGATGAAGGCTCGTTTCCTAACCAAGGTGAAAGGATAGCCCACCTCTCCATCATGGGATCTAATACAGGATGCTCTAATAAAGAAGCATGTGGTTGCATCAGAGGTACTCGTTCCGGGAATAACAATACTAGGAATGACCCATAATTGAATTGTTTATGCTTCCATATTCTGCATCTGGAAATTTGGTCTTTGACATTTGCCAAAAATTATGTGCACCAGTTGAAAATATTTGGCTCAATACATTCAACTTCATATGCCATCTGAGATTTGGAATATAGGTAAGGATTGGCTTCTTGTTAGTTTAGTAATGGTGAATATTATGGCTTGCAATGGAAGGTCTCTTACATCTTTAATCATGATTCTGCCACTTTCCTTATGGGATCTTGACCTACAAAATTGTGTTATGTAGTCAATAGTATGCAATGTTGTAGTCTAATGGTCGGACAAGGTGATGGGTGCCCCTCTTTAAGAGAGCCCCGTAAGGAAGTATAAATCCTCGATATCAATCTCCAAATATTGAGATCCTACCCAGAAATCTTGTTCATCTGCATCCCATAGCCCTATCAGGTGCTCAAGGAGAAGCACCTCCTTCCTCATGTTTTGTGTCTTGAAAATTTTCAATAGGCTACCATTTCGATCGTTTCCCTTGCTTGAGGGTCATGCAATGAAACCATGTCATCATTTTCATTCTCTCTTTATTTCCACTCAAGCATATTGACAATAAACCACCTACAAAACAACATTAAAGTTCATTAGTCAAGATCCCAAAGCCAAAAAAAGCCTTTTCATAAGCTAAAAATAAGAAAACAAAAATTGGTTTTCTCCTGGCGTGCCCCTAAAGACCATCACAGAGCATCTATTCCCCCTCAAAGTGAGCACCAGGGTGCCAATATCTAGACTGGAACCCCCCACGACAGCTAAGGGGAGTGTCATTCCAATAAGGTGCCATGGGGGCTCTAAAGAGGCCCAAAATAGCTGAAAAAATGCATGAAAATAAAAATGAAAGCATGGAAATGAAAGAGAAGGGTCAGACTACCAACTTGGTCCAAAAGAAATGAATAATGACATTCTAGAAATCCCGCAATCAACGCTAGAAAAACTACTCCAAATTGGRGAAAACTTCAATTGAAAAAGGAAAGTGAGAATGAGARGTAAAATGAACTAGATTTATTCACCAWATGACTTTTAACCACTTGYAAACTAGTTAATTTCAAACCTTTTTCACATTGACATTTCCTTTTATTTGATTTTGTCACAATTTCAATTGATTTTTAAGGGGTTTCTGACGTTTTTTCCTAGAATGGCTTGCTAATGCAAGAACATAAGAAGTGAAACTTTTCAGTGACCTTATAATCCCTTCAAGCAAACTTTGTCATCCTTCAAGCTCATTAAAACATGAAGATTCGTATGTTGGAAGATAGTTTAACCCTTTTTCGGTCCCATTAGAATAACTATGAAAAAGGAATATTCTGGCCATCTCTAGATAGAAGAGTTCTCATTCGCATGATTTTATGCTTTTTCAGGCCTTGGAGACTAAAATTACGAAAAAGAACACCCACGAAATTTTCTTTAAGTTCTTTTCAAACTCCCTAAACATGAAAACAATTGATTTTTCCTTCTTTGGACTCGTAAAACCATACATTGGAGGGCCTATCTAGGAACAAACCCTTACTTCTTCCAATTCATTAAATATGGGAAGAGGAACTTACCAAAGGATTTATACCTAGCATGTGTTATTCTCCTCGAGCTCGTTAAACAAGAAATAGGTACTCATCTATATGGATGGGGGGGAAATTGAAGGAAGTGGGTCAATTTTCTTGAGTCCTTTAAGGTATATTTCATTATCGCCCTTGAACACATCACATGTTTGCATCCTACCATACACTTGGATAATTTTCTTGCCTCTGCATTGTACAAATCCCGTGAGTCTCATTACTCCTTTATCCCATCTGAAGAATTCCCCAAAATTTTTCGCATTATGTTTTGGTCCACCCTGAGTCTATGCTGCCAAGTCTTGTGTCATGTCTCACAATGTTCAAGGGAAGTCTTCATTTTAAACCAACCATCTATAGTATCATCGGTTTCCATTCCTATCTCAGACCATGTTTATTTAATACATCATCTCATATCAATTTCCTATGAAAATTTTCGTGTCGATTATGGGGGATACATCAAGGCCCTCCTTCAATGAGTTTTTTCCTATTGAATTCATCACATTATCCAAGAATTATACTTAGAAATACATCATTACCTTGGAACTTGCATGCCTCAATGGCATACCTCCTCGCTTTCGACAATGGTTTCACATCATTGACCCCTGATCAATTGATTCCACCGGTGTTCAACTTCAACTCATTATTCACATTCACTGGAATGTAATAAAATTACCTTGGGATTCATTTACATCTATGGTGATTTTCCTCACGCTTGTTAACAGTAGACCTAAATGACTGATAATCAAGCAGTTTCTACCATGTTCAACATCGAATCAATTATTCACATGGATATAATCATATTGGTTTGGGATCAGGACGAATACACTGGGTTGAGTACTCACCTTGTTTTGTGCTTTCCAGGGTTATGATGGAGATCATTTAATTGATATATATATATATATATATATATTGTTACATAGATCCACTTTGTATTGGTCCATGGCTATGTTCTTGTCATATTGTATCTCCACTGTGTATTCTTTCATGGCTGTAATTAGGTCATGTCATGGAGGAATGGATCCACATTGTATAGGTCAATGACCATGCTTTGATTTATTTATATTCTGATCATAGGTATGCATTCCCCAGGAATGAAACATATATTAATATTTTTTTATGGTTGTTTTCATATTCTACCAGGTTCTCCAACTACAACACCCTTGCATTGAAAAATCTACAAATTGTTTCAGTCATCAATATGCCTCTTTTGAATTCACACTTTAGGGGGGAATATTTTACACATAAATATTCCACACTTGAGCATTATATCATAAGTTTCGCAAGTTTCGTAAGTGTCACACTTTAATTTCCGCAAGTGTCGTAAGTGTCGCATACACCTTTTCTAAGTGTCGCAACTCAATCAACATCATGTAAACACTTGTGTCAACCCCTAAATCAAGTTAAAATAATAAGCCCCATCATCTGACAGTTGAAACATACTTTTTCACCTGGGAATTTAACCATTTTTTTTACATTTAGGAAGACTGGAAGTCCCCTTCCCATACTTAGGGGGCACTGGCACTCCCTTTATCATGTTAAGGGAGCACCATGGTGCTCTGTCTTCAACACTAAGGGAGCATCATTGTTGGTTGGAGGAAATCATGGTGAATCCAACATTCTTCTAAGGGAAAAATCTCAATGGATGGGGTTGGTTTAGCTCGAATCTGACTCCATGGACATATCTAAGGAAGAAATCACAACTTATGGAGCCATCTCCAACCAATTCCAAAAATACCCAAGGTGGTTGAGCCTCTCAAATCCTATAAATTGGTGGAATTTCCATGGTGGAAAGGGAAAACAAATCAGTGAAAGCATCATAATATTGATCTTGGTTCATTTGTGCAAGGGTTGGATGAGGGAAGCTTGGAGAGGTTGTTGCAACATCAATCGTGGTTTGTAAGTATTCTCTTTTTGGTTCTCATTGAATATATACTTGGCCTATTTCCTTCAATCTTGTGTATTCCTACATGTTCTTGTCTATTTTTGCTCTAATCTTCATAACTAAACTTGTCTTACCTAATCAACTAGAGTAGGAGATAGTTGTTTTCTTTTGCAGTCCATTGCAAGTATCAATTTGCATCGGGGGGGGTTGAAGATCAAGCTCAAGGATTGGAAGCAACGAGGACAAACTTCATAAAAAGGCACATCATTCACTTTCTCTCCTTCTCTTTCTGATTGGTTAAAATTATTTTAAAGGAATGTTAGTGTCCACTTGTACTTTTTTTGTCTTGGTATAAGGGTCTAGTAATACAAGGGAAGATTCACATGTCTGCAGGGAAAACATTTTGTAACACCAACCACTGCTTTGTTTTTCAGGTCGTCCCATGTCACTGGTGTGTTGCACATTCTTCCATATAATACTTCAAATGGGGTCATCTTTAAATATGCATGAAACCCATTATTATAATCAAAATCCATTGAATGTAGATAATCTTCTCATCTTTATGGTTTATCCATCACATACATTCTTAGCATATCTTCAATAACTTGATTTACCCTCTCTATTTTCCCATCTGATTATGGGTGATACGATGTTACAAAATTGAAATTTGTCCCAAATCCTTTAAATAATCACTCCAAAAATTTGATGTGAACTTGGGATATCTGTCGGAAACAATTGTCTTAGTCACATCATGTAGCCTAGAAATTTATATCATGTAAATCTCTACAATTTTTGTTGCCTTGTGAGTTAATTTCACTGAAATAAAATGAGAAGCTTTACTTAGCTTATCCACCACCACCATGATAGAATCATGTTGCTTCATTGTTCTGGGCAACTTGGTGATAAAATCAATTGTCACAATTTCCCATTTCCACTTAGGAATGGTAAATGGTTGAAGCAATCTAATTGGATGTATGTGATTAGAATTTACCTATTGACATTCTATACATCTAGATATATAATTATCCACCTCTTTCTTCATACCTGGCCAAAAATATTGACTCTTTATAGTTGCAATTGTTTTTTGGTATCTTGGGTGCACAACATGAGGCATGTTATGCATTTCTCTCATAACCATATTTTTCAGCTCTTTATATTTAGGCACATATACTCTTCCCCTGTACATGAGGGTTCCATCCTCTCTCAACTCATAATCTTTAATTTTGTGTTGAAAATTACCTTCTTGTAATATTTCTTTTGTTTGCATATAATGTTGATATGATTTTGAAACTTCCAAAATTATTTCTTTCAAATCATATTTATACATGATAATGGTTGTAACATGCATCTCATGCACTCTCCTACTGAGTGAATCATCCACCTTGTTCTTTTTTCCTTTCATGTGCTTTATATCAAATTCATACTCATTGAAGAATTCTGGCCATCTAATTTGTATGACATTCAAAGTTGGTTGTCCAAACAAATATTTCATGCCACTACAGTCTCTCCTCAGGTCAAATAGTTTTCTCATAGGATAATTCCTCCACATATTTAAGGCATAAATTATGGCTGCAAATTCTAAAGCATGTGTGCCATAGTTCCTCTCATGTTCCTTTAATTTCCTTGAATCAAAGCATATAACATGCCCATTTTGGGTAAGGACTCCATTGAGCTCTTCCTTCCATGCATCAATGTACACAATGAAATCTTCATTTGTATCAACAATCTTCAATATTGGTGCACTTGTCAATAAATTCTTCAATTTTTGAAAACTTTCTCCACATTCATAGGTCCACTCAAACTTCACACCCTTATTTTTCAAAAAAGTGATTGGATGTGCAATCCTTGAAAATCCTTCAATAAATCTTTTGTAATAACATGCAAGCCCCATGAATGATCTCACCTCTGAGACATTGTTTGGTGTTGGGCATCCTCTAATGGATTATATCTTCTCAGGGTCCACTATTATCACTTCCTTTGAAATAGTATGGCCCAAATAATGTATCTTCCTCTGATAAAATGAGCACTTGCTAA
>JASDQU011508081.1:4505-22699 GCA_032191745.1 Picea mariana
TGTGTGTGTGTGTGTGTGTGTGTGTGTGTGTGTGTGTGTGTCCCTTTATTGACTTTCTTTTTATTGGCCCAACGACATCAAGTCCCCATTGGGAGAATGGTTGTTTCACAGATATAGGCTGTAGTGGCATTGTAGATTTTTTCATTTTCCCTAAAAATTGTTGACAAGATACACACTTACTTATTGCAACATATGAGTCTTTAAAGATTGATGGCCAATAAAACCCAAATCTTATTATCTTATGGGCTATGGAGGTGGGTGAAAAATTTTCACCACATATTCCTTCATGGAATCCCCTCATTAATTCTTGATCTTTTTTTCATCAACACATATCAGTAATATACCATCATAGTTCCTTCTGAACAATATATCAACAATTAACAAATATTTATTTGACTTCATATTCAATGTTCTTCGCTCTTTAGGGTTTGTGATGACTGGAAACTGCCCGGACCTAAAGTATAATACAATATCTCAATACTATTCTGAATCAACCAATGGTTCCCCTACTGAAATTGAAATCATTCCATCCAAACAATCATGTTTTTCAATGAGCTTACATAAACCTTTTCCTTTGAGAGCCTTTAAAGGTTTAATGTCAATATTGTATTCTTGAATCTTTTCCAACTAATTAGCTCATTTTCCTTCTCTCAATTGTTGATTCAAAAGCATATTCACTGGCGAGGATGGAACGTAAGAAATGACATGTGAATTTAGTATGTAAGTCCTAAAGTGCACCACCGCTTTCACAAGAAATAGGGATTGATTTTCCAATTCTGAATACCTCAATTCATAATCATGAAAGGTTTTTCTCATGTAGATGATTGGGATTTCTTCACCCCTGGTATTCCTCTGAGTAAGAACAGATGCAACAACTATTTATATAGTGAACAAATAGATGATGAGGTCCTTTTTAAATTCCAGGCTAATGAGGACTGGAGTTGTACTGATTTTCCTTTTGATATTATTGAAAGCTTCTTGTGTATCCACTGCCCATTCAAATATTTGGTCCTTTTTCAACAATAAATTGATCGGCTTCACAATACTTTCATAGTCAGGAAACAATCTTTGCACAAATTTGATCTTACCAAAAAACGATTGAACTCCTTTCTTAGATGATGGGGGGTTGAGTTCATTTATAGATTTAACTCTTTCTAGCACTATATAAATCCCTTCCTTGCACACAATATGACCTAATAGTTTTCCTTGAGTTACAATGAATAAACATTTCTTGGGATTTAGGGAAACACCATATAATCTGCATCTATCAAAAACTTTCCTGAAGTGATGAATGTGATCACCCCTTGTTTTTGAATGTACTGTCAAGTCATCTTCATAATCCTCCATGAAGTGTCCTATCAAACCCTTAAAATCATGATCCATGGCCCTTTGAAATGTGGCTCCTACATTCTTCAAACCAAAGGTCATCCTAGCATATGCATATGTCTCCTAAGGTGTTATGAATGTTGTTTTTTCTCTGTCTTCATTAGCAACCAAGACTTAATTATACCCAGAAAAACCATCTAACATGGACATGCAATATGATCTCATGACTTGCTGGAGAAGAAACTCCATGTTAGGTAAGGGATAATTATCCTTTATACTTGCTCTGTGAAGATCCTTGAAATCTACACACATTTGAATCTCCCCATTCTTATTTCTTACTATCACAGGGTTTGAAAGACAATTGAAATTCCTAATATTATATATTATTCCAACCTTATTTAATTTCTCCAATTCAACCTTTACCAGAGGTTTTAATTTTGCGTTCATCATCCTTATTTTTTGCTTGACCGCATTTGCTTCTTCTCTCAAAGGAATAATATGTTGAAATAGTGTTTTATCATAAGACTTCAAATCATCATAAGTCCATGTGAACACATCAAGATATTCTTTAAATAATGAAACATATTGATCAACTTCCTCAATGGTGCAATCAACTCCCAAGTTGACATATTTTGGGGAACTATCAGTTCCAATATTGTTTCTTGAACCTTTTGGAGTGAAATTTCTTCTAGGAGATTCTTAGCATGATCATATTTCTTAAAAAGAGACTCAGATTGAATACAATCCTTCAGGACAAAATATATGTGATTGTCTTCATCATCATCATCATTCAACAAAAAAAAATCCAACTGTTCCTCATTCTCAAATACTTGTAAATATTCCAAGTTATTAGGTACAGAAGTTCGAAATACTCTTTCTACTTGAAAAGTTTTTTTTCTTTGAATATCATCTAGGTTTGATAATGAGGCCACCAAAGACAATGAATTTTTCTTCTAATTCTTGTCCCTTGGAATGAAAGAAATGTTGAAAGAGTAGAAAGATTCCATCAATTCATTAACTCTTTTGAAATATAATTTGAGTCTTTTCTTTTTTATTTTATACCTTTGGGTGAATTTATTAATTAGAAATTCAGAGTCGCCAATCACAATTAGATGTTCTATCTTCAATTCTTGTGCAAGAATCATTCCCCAAATCAAAGCTTCATATTGTGCCTCATTATTGGTACATGCAAATTCAAGTCTGATAGCATGTGGATGCATAATATTCCATGGACTTACAAGGACAATTCCAACTCCAATCCCAGAGCTTGAACAAACTCCATCAAATGACATCCTCCAATAACCTTCAAACAAATGATCTTGATTCTCTATGTATTGAATTTTCTCCAGGATTTCAATGTGTTCCATGTATAGGATAACATAATTTCGGATCCCAGCATATATATAATCTTCCATTAATTAATTATCTTTCTTTTTGAAAGAGAAGGGTCTCTTGGATTCATGGGGAACCTTAATCATTTCTCCTTCTTTGCCTGGTAGCATCAGAAAACTTTCATCGTTCATTATGTATCCCCCAATCATGGATGACCAATATCTTCCTAAAGAAACTCCATATGTCAGAGTAAGTTCTACTACAATAATATTGAAAAATTTAATAATATGGGGAGTGTTGGTGTAGAATTGATCAAACCAGGGTCTGTATCAGGTTACCAACAAAAGGTACCGTGTAGTCTAGAGCACTGGCATTTTCATCTCCTCCGAAGAGAATAAGTCTCACCTGAAGCGCAACCAAGACAAAAGGATAAGGAAGGACAAGGAGAATACTTAGGTGGGTTCCCATAACCTTCAAGATTCACCATGATCTTGCGCAAGATAGACCAACTATAGAACAGATCTGAGCTCATGCATACTGGAAATAAAGATACTTAAGTTGGGAAAATAATTCATACACAGAGATATCATATGGATCCCATCAAGAATAAAGAAGTACTATAAAGATACAATGCATAAGAATAAACACATAATGACACATTATATTTCAAAATTGTGGCTCCTTCTTCATATATTATCATCATAACTGATCGAATACAATATCAGAGGTACAAATTAATACTTTGTTACAGACTTCTAACTCTAGACTCATGTCACAGAGCTCTATCTACCCAAAACTGTATACAGATTACATTTACAAAACCTTTTCTCAACTAAACCCAACAACAACAATAACTATCACAGCCAACCAATCAATATTAGCTAACCCAAGGCAAAAGTCACGCAGCTTCTTCTTAGGTATAGATTGTGCCTCGAACAGAGCATTCAACTCATTATCTTCTTGTTGGATTTGGTTGAATTTCTCTTGTCGCTCAAGCGGATCCATAGTGACCGCAACTTCCTCATTTAACAATTGTATTATTGTTCTCACGTCCTCTAGAGTCTAGTTGTGCCTAGCGATAATGCCCATCCAATCAATGACTTCTTGGAATATCTTTGTGTACTCAGTTGTGCCCTTGTGTAGTGTTTCTAGAGCATTGTTGCCTTCCATCACTATTTTCTCCATCCATTCTTGCAACTTCTGAAGCTGTTGTTCCACTTCCTACTAGCTCTACCAAAACTTCACTTATAGATTCTTTGTGCGAATGGCCAAATGTGACCCTGCTCCCTGGATTAATTCGATCTGATTCTCAGGATCTCCTGCATCACTAGATTCTAGAAGTTGTGGTGCGACCTTCCTTATTTCCATCCAGGCTTCAACAAGACTCTCTTGGACTTTTTCTAGTTTCTTCTCCGCCTATATCTTGGTGAGTTCTTCCTGAGTTTTGTGTGCTTGAGCAAGGAGTGTTTCCTCCTTTTCGAACTCTTTGTTCCTTTCAGCTTGCTAGAGCCTCTGCTCCATTTGATCAGTTGAGGCCCTGATCATTCCAACTAGCTATGTTGCTCGCCGCTATGAAAGGTCAAGGATGGAATGGGTGGCATCCCTAGGTGGTCAGACCTAAAGTGGAAGTCCATTGGTCATTAAATTCTCTAAGGGAGTCTCCACCTCCTCCTCTCCTATCGATGGTACTGGAGAAAGACTCAACCACAACACTGATGGTAGGAGCGTTATAACTTATGTCCTGGACAAGTAGAGTTGCAACAAATCTGTGCACTGATAAGGGTTTTCGAGAACCAGATCCATTTTTTCTTATGTCAACCTTGCAATTTTTCCTGAAGTCATATTAGGTTCCTTATGAACCTATGGTATCTCCACTTCTTTGTGGACCTCAGCTTCCTAGGTTGTGCTTCCCATAGCACCCTCAACCTTAGTCGTTGAGGAAGTGTGATGGGGATTTCAGACTTGCAACTTCTCTGATGTTTGCATCTCCATTGAGGACATAGTGTTCTGGATCAACACAAAGGGTATGTGTTGTTAGTCCTGGGATTTAAGGTTTGGGCCAGTCAATCATAGCCTCTGTTCGAGTACTTCTTGGTTTGGACCAGAGAGTTCTAGTCTCTGCTCGGGCACCTCTGGGGGATCGATCTACATGGGTTCTGGATCATTGGTTTGGGATGGAATGTCGATTTCTAGAGGTGGTGACTAGGGTTGTGTTGGGGATGGAGGTTTCTCAGTGATGATGGTGGTGTATGGAGTGGTGTCAAGCTCAGGATCATCCTGAATGTCTATGATATGGGCTACTCAATCCATTGAGCGAGTGCGGGGGATGATGGATGAAATGGTTTGGGGGTTCAGAACCTTACTCGGTGAGATCCTTGTCCTATTTTTCTTGGCCATTGGCTCTGTAATGAATGAAACACTGATTATTTCGTTGACATCATTATCTATCAACATTGATTTCTCCAATAGTTGTGGAAAAATCAGTAGTGTTCTCTTTTTGTGCTCCAGTGGTTGCATATCTTCCTCCTCATTGGATTTTTTCTATTTCAAGTCTTCTTTCTTATGTACCTCTAGGCCTGAGCTCAGTCCTACCCATGCTTATTGACCTCTCTTCTTCAGTAGCTTAGTGGGAAGAATATAATGCATCCCCGACTTGCGTGGGTTACGTTTGACTCCAGGCCACAACATAACCTCCTTGTCAAAGGCCTCATCATCCAAATCAAATGGAATCATGTGTGAATGGGATTCCTCCCTATTGTCATATCTTGGCCACACAAATGTGTGGTGGTGGTTCATTGTAAATGCAATGTTCCATGTGTTGCAGTTGACTATCTCCTGTGGAATGTGCAGCCTCTGTGTTGCATCGATCAACCTATTGTACCACTTGGAGAATGTTGTGTTGTTTAAGGTAGTGTTCTCTAATTCCTCCCTTGAGTGCCAAGGCTCAAACATTTTTTCCAAGCGCCCCTTATCAGCTCACGCTAATGGTATTCCGATGGGTGGCATCCACTTAAGCATTGAAAATGCAAGCAATAAATAGTTGTAGGTGAAAGTACCACCTTTCTCCCGGGATTCCTCACAAGCCACAAGGAGTTTCTCCAATAGGTAGTTGCACTAGTTGAAGACAACTCCATTGGCGCAAAAATATTCCATTGATAAAGCATCTCGTGTCCATTCTCCCTTGTAGTAGGACCTCATTACCTTGCTATAAATTATGTAGCAACCAGTCCTGACCATCTCCGGTAGTATGGGGTCGATCTTGGTTGTGTGACCCCCTCCTCTGTGTATGGAACCTCTCATATAGACTAGGCTCCCCTTCTTCTTGTCATGTTTGTTGGGACCCTGGAAACCTTTAGGCACATCCTCCCCTTCCATGGATAGTCTCGTAAGTTGGTGGATGTCTTCTACATGGATTGGATATCTCTTATCCAACCACAGGTTTCTGTCATGTACCCTGCTGATCAGAAATTTGGTACACCTCACAACTTCCCCATTAGTGTTGAAAACTGGTAAGTCCCTAAGGTTCATGATTGTAGAGTTGAAAAAATTTATAAACTTGGGCTTTGGCACAAATTCCTTGCCTCCCAACTCGTCTGGAGCGACACTCCAGAAGACTTCAATGTTTATTTTAGGGAACGAGACTTGGTATGTCAATTTGAGGTCAAGGAGATTGACTTGCTCAACCTTTCCTTTGAGATCACCCATGATCTCGACCCAGGGGTCAAAGGGCTCATTTGGTATTGCATCCTTTTAAATGACACTTCAGCTCCCTGTATCTATTGGCATGGTGTGTCTGAACTATCAACAAATTCTGTAGGTAAAACATGGATTGGGGATCATGGCTACGGGTCGATGGATTACACAAGCTCGCTCACTCTTTAGAATTCGTAACTCTCTAAGTTCTCTCTAGGAAACAATGTGTCCTACACCGAGTTCTCAGAGCCTTATACTTGGGATTATCTTGAAAGTTCAGTAATAATTGTTATTCATCATTACCCTATGGACGCAACTTGGATCTGAGTTGTCTGACGGGATTGGTTAATGAGGTAAATCTCTAGGGTGATCTCGGTATTTACTGGGAAAGTTGGTCAAGGACGTGGTCAATTTCATACCTTACTGTTTAACAGATGAGAATCCTAGCACGAATACTGATGGCATCTTCGAGCATTGTGGCTTTATGGTTTAACATAATTTGGATGGGTTACTATAGCGTTAATAAAGGTTGTGACTGGACTGGGTTCGTGTGGCACATGGACTTAGATTGTGTTTGGATTCTCTCTCCCTACAACCACAAAGGGGTCCCCATCATATTAATGACTGTCATTAATGGGCTCTTCACGCTTCTGATCCTACGTTGTCGAGTAAGCAGTTCTGCATCAAAAAAACACTTAAACATAAAAATGAACTAAATGTCTCGGTGCAACAATGCACTCTTTGAATTTATTAACTGAATTCCCGGAAATTGAAAGAAAACAACTTAAATCTAACTATTATACATACTCCTTCAGAATAGAGAAGCAGTCCTTTAGCTCAGTTTTGAGACATATAGGGTTTCAAGCGAGCGTCATTCACCCATCTGGGCCGCAGCATACCATCCAGTTGCACGAGTATGACTGCTCCCGAATGTCATATCTCTGCAACCATAAATGGTCCCAACCAATGTATGGGAAACTTTCTTGGATGTTTCTAGTACCGACTGTCATAAATTATGAACTTGTCTCCTTATGCAAATAATCTCTTCCTAATGTGTCTTTCATTCCACACCTAATTCCTTGTTTTCTCAACTGACTGATGAAAGTCTTCTAAAAACCTGGTCTCTTCAAGTTCTTATAAGTCCATGAGCCTCTGTGCAACTGATTCATCCTTTGGCATGTGTGTAATTTGTGCAATGTACAAACTTGGAGTAATGAATTGAATTATATAGGTACCACAACCTCTTTCCCATAAACTATTTGAAATGGAGTGTACTTGTGGAGTTTCTTTGTGGTTTTCCTGTAAGCCCATAGAATTGTTGGAACTCTATCATCCCAATCCTCCCTGTTTTCGCAACAGACCTTCGTTAATCCTCTCTCCAAAATCTTGTTAAACACCTCCATTATTCCATTGGATTGTGGATGGTATGGGTTACTCTTATGATGTTGGATCATGAACTCTACTGTAAGATTTTCTATTGTACTACTAATAAAATTACCTCCATGATCATTGGTCAGACTCCTAGGACATCCAAACCGAGTGATAATGTTTTCAAAAATCAACCTAGAGGCAGTATCAGTCGAACAATCTTGGACAGTTGCTACCTCATCCCAATGTGTAAGGTAATCAGTTGTGGTAATGATATACCTATCCTTTGAATGCTTAGCGGTGGGGTTGATCAGCCCAATGAATTCAACCACCCATTTCTCAAATGTTTGTAAAGCTCAAACTGGATGAAGAGGAAATTCATATTTCCATGATGGCTTACCCACTCTTTAACAAACATCATTGATCTATCATATGCATTTTCATCCTTGAAGAGCATGGCCCACCATAGTCCAGAGTGGAGGACTTTCTGTGCAATGGCCTATCCTCCAACATGACCTCCCACAACTCCATTGTGGCACTCCCACAGTATGTCTTATCTTTCATGATCTAAGACACATATCCTGAGGATGCTATCTAGTCCCAACTTATACAATTGCCCCAAAATAAATTGATAGTCTGTTGATATAAACACCATATGACATTTATGAGTTGCAAAGTATGTTTATGGGAAGTTCCATGTACTTAAGAAGACTGTTATGTATTCCAGGTATTCTAGTATAGACTCAACCCAGAATAGGTCTGCATCCGGGAGCTGATCGTCAACTTCTCTACCATTTTCTCCTGAGTCTAATATAGATAGGTGATCAGGCCCCACGTTGCATCGTCCAGGATTAATGATCACTTCAAAAGAAAATTCCTGAAACAGTAGAAACCATCGACAGATTATTCCTTCCAATACAATTTTGTTAACTAGATATTTCAATGCAAAATGATCAATAAAGAAATTAAAATGAGAACCTAACAGATAATTTCTAAACTTCTGCAAAGCATAAATCATAGCTAAACCCTCCCTTTATGTGGTTGTATAGTTTCACTCAGCTTGCGACAACTTCCTTCTAGAAAAATAGATAGGATGATCCATGGCTCCATCTCCTGGTTGCACTAATATGGCTCCCAAGGCAATACCTAATGTGTCTACATGCACATGAAATTCATTTTCCCATTTTGGAAATATCATAATAGGTTTTGTGATGAGATTTTCCTTCAGGACATCGAATGATTTGTCACACTCTAGGGTTCATTCGAACACTTCGACCTTATTTAGTAGATTTTCTAGATGTGCAGTGATATTTGCATATCTTCTGATAAACTTGTGATAGTACCCTGTGTGCCCCATCATGGAGCACAACTACTTAACACTCGTAGGTGGTGGCATGTTCACAATAACCACAAATTTGGCTGGGTCTACCAGTACTCCTTCTTGGCATACTATGTAGCCTAACAAATTTCCATGTGGTACACATAAGATACACTTTCTGAGGTTCAACAATATATGCAATTCTCTACATCTATCAAACATCAATTGTAGTAGTGATACATGTTCCTTGAGCAGACTGTATATCATCCAATCATCCATATAGACTTATATAAACTTGTGAATAAATTCTCATAAAGTTTCTAATACAATACGGGAAAAACCTACAGGGGCGTTATTTATGCCAAATGGAATCACATTATATGCAAATTACCCCCATTTTGTTATGAATGTGGTCTTCTTTTTGTCTTCTTCAACAATCCTTACTTGGTGATACCCCGAAAATCCATCTGTGAATCAGTAAGACTCTTTCCCCGCAACTTGTTCAAACACCTCATCAGTAAAAGGTGTTGGGAACGGGTCATGCACACAGGTAGAGTGAAGGATTATATAGTCTACACAAACCCTAATGTCCTCTATGCCTTTCTTGTTCTAGATGACTATTGGGCTAACCCATTCTGCTTCTTCCACTGCAAAAATAAGTCCAGCTTCCAACATTTTGTCTTTTTCCTTCTTAACCTTCTCTTTCACTCTGGGGTTAATGCGATATGGTCTATGCCTTACCGGTTTTAATCATGGTTTTAGTTCAATTTTCATCTCTCCCATAACTCCTTTAATCCCTTTTAGCTCTGAAAATGTCTTTGGGAATAAATCCTCATACTCTTGCAACAGGCTATGTATTTCTTGACTAGTTGTCTCATCCCAGTAGTCTCCCACCATAACTATCTTAGGTTTCTCTGTGGTCCCTATATTGACTTTGCGCAACTTCAATGGGTGATTATAAGAACCATTAGTCTGGTTGGGTATGGCGTTTTGTATTTATCTTATCCCTTATGTCTCCTTAATGGCTAAGTTTCTCAATTCTTCTAAATAATCCAGGCTTTCCAAATCCTCCTCAATATTATAACATTCTATCGGTCTCTCATCCAAGTTTAGGTGAAGGTTGGATTGAAGTTCTTGGCTATGCCTTGTGCATACCACTAGGTCTCATTTTTGTTTACCAGTATCTGTAAAAAGGAATTCTTTAATTCTTTGCAGGACTACTTCAAGCTTAGGGTAATTACTTGTAAACAAGAAGTCTTTGCAAAATTGATCTACGAATGTTTTCCAGTCGTTGGTCTGTCTTCTTCTTTCTTCATGTATGTACCAAGATTTTGGAATTGGACCTAGTGAATGGGGAAATAATTGAACCCAGAAACGAGATGGCATTTCCTCAACTTGCCATTGTCTCATGCATTGTTCAATATGTGCTTTAGGATCAGACTGTCCATTGAACAGTTGCGCAACTTGGAAATCTTCCCACATCTTTGATTCCAGCTACTCCTTATCTTGAAATCTATATTGGATAGCTTGCTTCACATTGTCCCAGTTCCCAAATAAGGATTTATGATTATTCCACCATCTCGAAGCGGGGTCCTAGAGGGATAAATCCAATATTGACATCCTTTGATCTTCGACTATCTTTTCTTCCATGTTGACCAGAAAAATGTCAAGTCCTGAGGTACCATCATATATTGGGTTTTCTCTGACCTCGGTTCCAACCCATCTAGTTTCCATGATAGTTGTGCATCTTCTTGAAAATATTTCATATGAGCCTTGCTTCCAACTATCATATGAGCCTTGCCAGTTTTGAATCTTCGTCCGCTGATTATATGCTCCTCCAACTTATTGATCCATTAGCAGTAGTATTTATGTAGTCTTCTATAGTTCCTTTTGTTACAGTGTACAACTGATCCAAGTATTCTCCCTCCATTTTGTTGTATGTGGTCTCTGTGTATCGAGGGCCTACATACAGATCCAAGGGTTGGACTACTTTTATTCCATCTGCCTAAAATGTCATAGTGTCTTTATTTAGGTCAATCACTGCATCGTTGTCATAGGCCCAATCAATACCAAGTAGTGTAGGATAAGCATCCTTATCCCCCATGATTTTGATCACCTCAAAATCATCTATAGTATTTACTCCTGCAACATCTATTTCCACATTCTCCAGTCTTCCTATTGGGAGAATACAGTACTGATTGGACATTCTTAGATGGATTGGGGAATATTTCAACTTAGGTTTTCCTAAGGCTTCCCAAGTCTTTTTAGGCAATATGTTAACATCAAATCCTAGATCTAACATAACATCCTTAATATCAAACTCATCTAGTTGGGCTACTAATATAAACTCTTTTCTAGTTCATACTTTCCTTCTCTGTACTCTCTAAGTATTCTTCTGATGAAGATTAGTTCTTATTCTTATTTCTGGATATCATTCATTCCCTAGAACTAGGTACAGTGCATTGTGCAACTTTCATGTCAACTGGTCATTCCCAAGGATATCATAAAATAACTGAAACACAGGTCAACTACATTTTGTTACTGCTCAAGTTGTCTCATCGAGACTACAGGTTTTCTAGGTGCAGGGGGTGAAGTAGGGACTTGTGCAATCTTAGGGTAAAAAATAGGCTGAAGAGGTTTCTCTGGAATCTCAGGGCTAGGTATATTCTAAAATAATTCTATGGAATTTTTAAATAATAGTTTATGTTTCATAGGATCGTACCTGTCCTCCTTAGGTATTTATTTCTGGATATGAGGTAAATAGTCAGCATCTGTGCCATTCTTTGCCCCTCCTCAAGTAACGATATTAAGGTTGGGAATTTTCCCTTTTATAACTCTCTTTATCTCTGAACTTATGAGGTTAGTTCCTCATTGACGTACCCTATATTCCCATTGTTCAATTAGTTATGGGCAGTCTTCAGTTGCGTGCCCATTGGTTTTGCAGTGAGAGCACCATGGTCATCTTGGACGAGGACAATCTATATCCATGTGGCCTTGCTCATCATAGTTGTAGCATTTACTTGGTCCTCTTCCCTCAGTTCTTCCTCCTCTAAAGTCTCCTCCAGCTCCACCTCCTCGACCTCTTCCCAATCCTTGAGGGGTTCCATTCACCCTGAATGTTGTTCGATCTAGCCTGTCCACAAGTGCGTCCAATGATCTACATTGATTTGTAGCATGTGTGGTAGATGCAAAAAACTCACAGTGCACATTATGTCGTACTGTTGAATATTTATGAATAATGGGGCACTATCTTAGCCCATGCCCATGGATTCAGAAAATCTCACAATATTCAACTGATGGCACTGCTTGATTACCTGGAAAAGAATGAAAAGGGGTGGGGTTATGGAATGGTAAATTCAGAGATACTTTCACAAATCCTCTCATGGGTCCTGGTGAGGGTCCCATCGGATTCTGAAGAGGTCTTATTTCCCTCATTCATGGACATTCATTCACCAGATTTCCTTCTGTGTAACATCCGGTACACCAAACTTGCGGTCGTCCTAGCCTGGGTTTTGTCAATTCTTGAATATTTTCTGTAAGCATTGATATTTTCCCTTTTAGTTGCTCCAAATTTGCATCTACTGGGGGTCTAGTCACTCTCAGGCTCCCCAGATATCCGACCATGGATTCAATCTTCATTGATTTCTCCAAGGCATTTGTCAAAGAGGCTATCTGTTGTTGCATTAACGAAATCTGTATCAGAGGTAGAAATCCATGGATATACCATTATCTTTGACGTTTCTCATGAATTGGATGTGCTAACCTTCCTATATCATCTTTAAAATTTTGGTTGTATTCCCAGGCTGATTCACCTTTCCTTTGCTAAATTTCGCGCAACTTAGACATAGCTTGTTGTTCTGACTGAGGTAGCTTAAACTTTGCTATGAAATTTGTCCTTACCTGGTCAAGTGTGAACGCTTGAACTTTCATTCCTGGCACCCCTGGCTCAGTAAAATTCATGTATCATTTGAGAGCACGACCTCTCAAGGTATTCTAGAACTCAACCAATTTATTCGCATCCGAAGTCCCTCTGGACCTCCAGATTGCTTCACACAAGAACTAATGTTACTCAGCGTTGGGTCTCAGAAATGTCCTATTCTCGTCCACCTTTCCCTTCATCATTCTTCACATTTCATCGCCCCATTAACCTTTCATGACATCATTTCCATAAATATACTTGGGTTTCACCTTATTGTTCTCCACTTTATTCATTTTAGTATTAAAAGGGAATTTGTGATTAAATGTTAGAAAATTGACATGTTTCCATATATATCTCAAATATGTGTGAGATTTGTAATGTGTAGGAATATGTGAAGGATTAATTCAAAGGACTTGTCGAATACTTCCTCCACCATTTCAATATTTGAGGAGATAATTCAAGCCCATTCCAAGGATAAGATCATGGAGATTTGGTTGGAATATCTTATCTAAGATATATGAGAGATATGTGTGAAGATTTAAAGGGATTATATATTGTAATAATGGGAAATAGGTTGCGAGAAAAGTGGATCTGTAATAATGAGATGGTTATCTTATCTTCAAGGCTCTCATATATAAAAGAGAGTGCTCTCTCTTCATGAGAATTCAATTAGGAGAAATTAGAATTCAATCAGTTGTAAGTAGAGAATTAGAATAGTCGTTAATGGTAGTCATTAGGATTCGAAAGAGAAAGGGATTCTTATCTTTGATTCATGGTTTTGGTTTTCATGCTTTTATTATTTTTTTATGAAGATTGATTTGGTTATTGTAATAGAAGATTGCTTCATTGGCGTGAACTCACATATGTTGTTGTTTTATTTAACTCTTCACATGTTGTACTTGCTTTTCCTTCATGTAATTCTCCATTTCTAGATTAATTCCTTCACGCAATTTCTCATTCCTAGATTAATTTCATTTACGCAACTAGATTAATTCAATTCCAAGTCAAGTGTTAGATTAATGATTCTATTTCAGTCGTGTGTTAGATTAATGATTCAATTTCAGTTGTAGCTTAAACATTAGATTAGATTAGTCCCGCTTCAATCTTGTATATACTTTGCATGTGCTTCGTCAGTTTACGAACCCCAGGTTGACAAATTAGATAGTTGGGTAAATACTAGAATGCAATTAATTCAACATTAGTTTGGCCCAATGTAATGATTGTTGTTCCTTTTGTTCCGATTGTTGTTCCTTTTGCAGTTCATGTTGTTCCTTTACAGGTGTTTCATCTCTGGAGGATGGATATTGAAAACAGAAGGTAAGAACCTACGTAGGCGACAAGTAAAACGCTTGTGCTAGCGCCTACCTTTGGTTGATGCATAGAGGTTGTTTTTAGGACATCTTTAGAGCCCAACACTCAGCATATTCATCTCCTTTACCCCATAATTATGGGTATCGAGCAATCGAACCTCCAGGGTTACCAACCATTATTGATCTTACTACCCCTACCAAAATAAAACCTAATGGTGCTGGTTCCGACCTACCAGAGGAACCCAATATCCTCCCAATACTCGCACTTCCCGGTTGTGACAGAATAACTGGATCCACTGGAACATAAATAGCATAAGAATATAGTATAGATTTTACCACTTGTATAGAAGAAACTTGGGGTATGGGTGATTCAAGGATGGTTCCACTGGCTTTGGGACGGGTTTATTTGATCTGGGGGGTCTCATTCTCATCCCCTGGAGCTGTTTCTTCGGCCAGATTCCCAATATTTCCTAGCATCGAGGCTGAATCTTATCTTTCTTCTTCAATATCCATGTCATCTTCTTATTCTCATGCTTCTACACTTTCTTCTTCTTTTCCACCCTCCTAGGGACTTATTCCTCTCTCCGCTTCTCTCTCATTTAATCTTTGATTGGCCAGTCTTTCCTGTCTTCTCATTTTTCACAACTCTTCCATCTGTCCTTCCTCTACTTATCATGGTCCAACTTCTTTCCACAAATTATCATATTGTTTGGTTGCTTTCTTTATCTTACTGTTCCACCACTTCTCAACTATGGTGGCTCTATTCAAGGATATCTCATCTCTTCAGTTCATTTCTTGTTGCTTCCTTGTTTGTCGAAGAACCCTCTCCCCTCTCTCATGCCATGACTCCACCCCAAACTCACGCCACCCAAAGCGAGGGTGTTTACTTTGCCATCTCATTTGGGGACATAGTCAACATCCCCTCTTCCATCAAGGAAACCTTAATCCACATGGGGATTTCTCTCAATAGTCTTCCCCTAGTGTCTTTATTGAAATCCTCTTCTACGCATGAAAAAGATTGGTGATTCTCATATGAAAACTCGATAATGTATCCTTCTAATGTGGTATTGACCCAGAAATCGATCGCTCACATTACTGGATGATCCAACCTATGAATTGTTGCGATATTTTCTATATCCCAAGCACGGGTCTTCTTGACTCATTCTTGGAATTCTGGAGTTCTTGGAGCCTATCTATCCAATGGAAAATTTCTTCCAGGAACTTAACTCGGAATATCTCATACTGATCACTCGATCTTTCTGAGTAAAAGAATACCTTTCGTGTATCTTTCACATATTTTCATCTTAGCTCCGCTTCTTTCCATGTGAAGGCATCGCAATTTCTCTCCCACCAGTGGTGAATATTAGACCTGAGAATACGCATAAGGGTTCTCCTTACAGGTTCCCTTTTAATGCAATTCCCGTCAACGAAACCATTTTTTTGGCGTGGAATTGATCAGATCAGGGTCCATCTCAGGTTACCAACAAAAGGTATCCTGTAGTCTAGAGCACTGGCATTTTCATATCCTACAAAGATAATAATTCTCACCCAAAGCACAACCAAGACAGAAGGATAGGGAAGGGCAAGGAGAATACTTAGGTGGGTTCCCAAAACCTTCAAGATTCACCATGATATTGCTCAAGATAGACCAACTACAAAACAAATATGAACTCATGCATACTAGAACTAAATATACTTAAGTTGCGAAAATAATTCATACACGGAGATATCATATGGATCCCATCAAGAATAAAGAAGTATTGTAAAGATACAATGCATAATCATAAACACAGAATGACACATTATATTTCAAAAATTTGGGTCCTTCTTCATCTATTATCATCAGAACTCATCGGATATAATCTCAGAGGTTCAAATTAGTACTCTGTTACAGACTTCCGACTTTGGACTCATGTCATAGAGCTCTATCTACCCAAAACTGTATACATATTACATGTACATAACCTTTTCTCAACTAAACCCAGCAACAACAATAACTATCACAACCAACCAATCAACATTAGCTAACCCAACTCTTTTACAATAGTATTCATTTGATATATAGGCTGAGTGGGATCTTCTGGATTTGGGATCGCATGCTTTCTTGCTCTGTTAAAACTTCTTTTGGCTCTCTGGTGTTGTGTTGTCCCTTTCTGCAACCAATTTCTGTTTCTTTTACTTGCTCCATTGTACATCTTCTTTTATAGCTTCCACAACTTGTGTTAAACCAAAACTAGGACTGTAGTCCTTCTTGCATAGCTTCAAATCCAAAAATGAAGGGCCCAATAGGGAGTCGTCATGATCCAAGCATAAAATTCCTTGATTTCTCCATAAGTCGACACTTGTCTGGAATCAATTGCATATATATATATTCATCAGTCTCGTAATATTTGGTACAGTTCATTCCCAATTCCTCCATGACTTGTAGGGGCATAATATTATTGGTTGTGCTAGTATCAACTAAAAAATTATCAAGTGCAACATCATTATTTTCAATTGAAATATAAAAGGGAGGGATTTTACCTCTCAACTTGATGGTTGATTTGTTTTGGATTTGTTTTGTACTTGTAAAAACAACTTCTACTTTTTCAGACGGATCATCCAATAATCTCAAAATGTTTTCCCTTTATTGGGGAATCTTCACCACTTATATAAAAGGAAGATTTATCCTTAGTTTACGTAAGCCCTCTACATCATTGTATTTCATCTGAGTAGAGTTTGACATCAGGTGTTGCTTTTGAATTCCAACACTATCCGTCATTTTCTCATTTTCCCTTTTCTCATTCATTTTTTCTTTATCTTTTTTTTTTTCTTTTCCAAAATCATTTTTATTCTTGGATTTATTTACAAATCCTCTTGTCTGGGCTACGTTTTCTTGCGATTTGGGATCATTGTCGCCTTCTTAAAATATATACATGGATGTCTCACATCCGTCCATTTGTACAGTTTCAGAACTTTCATTAGGTAAATAATAGTTCTCGTGTTCAAACATTTTCTCATCATATACATCATCCATAACAACTACATTGGGGGTTGGTTTCCTGATAACCCTTGGCCTTTGCGGATTATTCATGTTTTCAAACCTCACTCTATTTTTTTTGGGAGGTTTCCTTATTTTCTCTTGGACCGACATTTTCAGATTTGCTACATAATTATCCCCCCTTCTTAGTATGGTTATATTGTTCTGCATTTTCCTGGTAGTTCTATTCATTTGTGCAATTTCAATTATTTTCTTGGTTTCTTGTGCCGCAACAGAGTCTACCTTCACATCTAGTATGGTTTCCTTGAAAAATCCTCCTCCAATTATTTGATTTATGGGTCAGTCGTGGGTTCAGTTCTTCATTCTTTTTTGAGCTAGAGGATCCTTGATTATCAATATTTAAGCCTCCCATTTTCCTTTGTACTTTTCCCAGGATAATGTCAGGGTTGACACCCGTCTCAATCATAATTTCTTCCATCTCAATGGATTTAATCATTTCTTTCTCCAAGGTATCCATTTGGGATGTTTTCATAGCATATTTTACATTTGGGGCCATCACATTCTTATAACAACTGAGTATGAGTGGGTCATTAGGTCTTTTACCTTATGATATTTTACTCAAAGTTTTATTGAACCTGAGATTAAAATCTCATATTCTTTCATTCTTCATCAAACCAATTTGGGTGATATCGGTGAGAACGATATGATATGAAATAAGAGGAGTGAACATAGTCAAGAACATGGATTCAAGGTCATTAAACGAGCCAATTGATCTGTTGGGTAATGCCATATACCATTCACAATCTCTTCCTGATAAGTTTTGAAGAAATAACCTTACCATGACAACGCCATAATCAACATGATGAAAATCAAAAACATCAAGAAATAAGTTAAGGTGTCTTTTGGCATCGATTGTTCCATCTCCATAAAAATCCTTCAAGGTACCCT
>JASDQU011508086.1:0-11068 GCA_032191745.1 Picea mariana
CTACAGTCCGTACAGGACATGTGGCACGTCCGTACGTGAAACACGTGGCATGTTCATACGGCGACACGTGGCAGGTTTCGTACAGGACACATGTTGGCTCCAGGTGCTGACACGTGTCAGGCTGATTTGACATTTTTGGCACGCAGTTTGACCAATCCTGAAGTGACACGTGTCACCACTGAAAGGGTGACACGTGGCAGGGTGATGTCATCAGTTGACGTGGCAGGCTGACAGAGCGTACGGCAGGGCTGACACAACAGCTGACGTGACAGGTGACATGGGCGAATTAGCGATGGACACGTGGCATCTTCTGGTTGGATGACGTGAACGAATCATCGATCGACACGTGGCATGCATTGATTGGATGTGAGGGTGCCACGTGGCCCAATCACGGGCTGCCATGTGGCACCCTGGGTTTAGCCAATGAGGGCTATGTCAAAAGTTTTTGGGGCCCGGGGAATTCGAACCCCGGACCTCCTCTACACTGCGCCTTCGTGTAAAGCCTCCGACCACTGGACCACCGCATGTTTCCTGTTATCTATGCGAGTCTTATTTTATTTAAAGTTAATATATTGTGTTTTGCGCGGGGGGGTCGAGCCGGGGCTTAGCCCCGACCCCTGGTTATATGTATTATATGACCACAGCATTTGAACAGGCGCATATGCAATTAGTTGGCGCGGTTAAAGTTTGGTTACAACGGGTGCGGTTAATATAACGATTATGGTTATGTTATGGTTATTTAAGCCCATGGCCCTTTGGATGCCAATACGACCAGGTGTTAACGTTTGGGGTGGCCCGCGCATAGCCCAAGGGCTAGCGCGTGGCCACATGAAGCTCCATGTGACCGTTTAAAGAGGGCACGCGCCCAGGCTAAGGGGCTTAAGCCCAATTTTAACCAATTATATAGTTAAAGTGGGTTTTATAACCACTTTGGGATTTTTTTAAATGTAATTAATCCATTTTTAATGTAATTGGGAGTTATTGGGTGGTTTTTGAGCCTAACTTCTTGGAGGAAGTTGGAGATGGGTAACCAACTCCCCAACTATATAACCAAGGCCATTTTGAGGCCAAGGGGATGGCTTTTGGAGAGCATTCAGAGCAGAGATGCTGAGGAGAAGCCAAGTCAAAGCCAGTTTGAGGCAGGGAAGCCATTGAGGAGGAGATGTTGTCGGATCGTTTCTGAGAGCTCGGAACATCCGTTTCAGGTGCCATTTTTTGTGCATGGTTCTAGAGATCTGGGCAAACATGACCCGATCAGTCTAGAGACCATTCAACATTGTAAAGATGTACTATTAAGCTTTCAAACAGAAATAAAGAAGCCTCCCCCACAGAGAAAAGGCCCGGAGACGTAGGCAAAGTTGTGCTGAACTCCGTTATCAACCTGTGTATTATGGTTTGTTGTTTCTCATTATTTTTTTTCAGATCTGCAAATATGTTAATGGCTGTATAATTCCTTTTCTTTTCTCGTTCTTTCGTTAAGTTTCCCAATGGTCAATTAATTCATGCAAATTAAAAACCCAACCATAAGTCATTCGAAAAATCCTGATGGATCACTATAGCTAGCAAATATGTCTGCAACCTGCATACATATTAATAATATTGAACTATTAGTACCAAATAGTAGAATTCAAAAACATAAACACAAAAAATTGAGAATTATATGATATTTAACTCTACACATGATACTTGTGATGTAGGTGACTTATCCATCCCAGATGGACATTCCCCGACATCGCCTAGTCCCAAATCCTTTAGAAACAAAAGAATATTAAAAATTTGAGGATACCATAAAATAAAGAAACGACTATGGTGAATTTATCAAATGTGACACATACTTGTGTGTGGGGTGTGCCCAATGAGTAAGCTTCCTCTAATGTTGCATCAATGGTGGGGCTAGGCACTGATGCATCCATGGGCATAGAGGGTCTACTACTTGGACGTAGAAACTACAAAACAACATACAATAAAATATTGATATAAATACACATAATAAAAAATAAATATATAATGATGAAGAACATAGAGAGGTTTAAGATACTAACCTCATCCATGAAGGTATGCTGTCCACTGGGCTCTATAGGCCTATACCATGTCTTCCCACAACTTGAGAATTTGTGAGGTTCACATGGACGACTATTATGTCCATGTGCTCTCTCCTCACTATACTTTGTTGTGCATGTTGAAGCTCAAACCCCTCTATCAATGTCACTATAAGGCACCTCCTACCGAGATAGTGCATCAAAGCTATTGTGTTGCACTAGGCTATGAGTCAATGCTGAAATGGCTAGTTTTACCTATTACAATATCTCTGTAACAAGAGGATGTTGGGTAGGGGGGTCAAGCCTTCAGCTGGGGGGATGAGGACCTAACATGGGATCGCGCCTAGCATGCTCTCGGTCCTCATCCCCCCAGCTGAAGGCTTGACCCCCCTACCCNCCCCCTGGAAGTCACCCATGTCAAAGTAGTTGACATGCTTACCAAAAATAAACTCAACCCTTAATTTTCTTAGAAAATATAGGGGCACCTCCCTGTTATTGCAAGGAGGTTTATCAAATACCATATACCACCTATCCATCTAGTTTTGACTAATATAGGGATGGATGAAATAGTCAATGGAGATGCATTTCTTGGTCACTAGTAGTTCTTGTCCATTTCTAGGATCCCTAAAAATATTCAATATGTGTTGTTTTGAAATGCCCAAGTCTTTGACTTGGTTTATGCCCAAACCAATGCTATAGCACTCATACATTATTTCCCTATAATAAAAAGTAGAGGTTAATTTCCCTTAAGAACTTGCAATAGACTTCACAATGACTTCCAAAGAAGTGGACAAGGAGAATCTACTAGGATATCTAGTGTCCCTTAATTGTTCCTCAAGGGTTCTTAATATAACCAACCCCTCATCAATTTGAGTGTTTATATTAGGTGGTTGTGGTGGGTTGGGGTTTTTCTCTCCTTGGTTTTCTTCTGAGCAGTTTACATTGTCTCCGAGTTCCATTTATTTATATAGGCTGCAATTTAATAAGCCATGGCATGTAAATTAGGTTGGTTTTTTAATTAAAATATAAAATATAAAATTTCTTTAATTTGGATTCTTGGGAGAAAAATAAGAGAAATAAAACATACCTAGCTTGACTGGGACACGATGGAAAGATCTTCACCTTGTTTCTCCTCTCGATCTCCTCTCTGTTTTCTCAATGAGGGTAAAAACATGAGCGCGATTTGTGCAAATGAGCACAAAGCACACTCATGGCCCTTTAAAAAATGTTTAGTAGAGGAACGTACATGTGTTCCTATCACTAAAGCTATGTGGCAAGCTGAGTGGAGGTCCGAGAACTTCCAAACATATAGGGTTAGGAATGTGTGCATGTTCCTGAGAACGTGCACGCATTCTTGCGAGTGTGCATTCTTGCTGACCCCCTTGCCACTTTTTCGTCCACCAACTTTGTGAACACACACTGAAGCCTCCAACTAGAGTTAAGGGTGGTGTAGAAGCTAAAAATAAATTAAGCATCAACAAAGTTCTAAAGGAAGAGGAATGAGAGGTAGAGGAATAACAAATATTGGTAGAGGATAGTTAAGCGAGAAGAATTGAAAAACCAACACAAGCAACACTAAAAATAATACAAGAGAAAGATGCAATGCCATTGGAGGATAAGGTTTTTATATATTTAGAGATGGATGATTCAATGGAATTTGCTTCAAGTGTGGAGCACATGGGCATGGATCATTCAAATTCCTAGATAACTCAAGTGAATGAAGGAGAAGGGAAGAAATAAAACATGTTATGCATGTATAGGGTGAAACAATTGAGAATGTTGTTTATGTGCAACAAGAACAGGGAGAAAATGTCATGTTTAGACTTAGAGTGTCATAAGAACCCAAGTGACATGAAAAGAAGAAGCTTGAGCATTGAAAGGTTTTCTTTAAGACAAAATGTAATATTTTTGGTAAGTGTTGTATTTTGATTGTAAATGGAGATATAATTGAAAATCCAATTTCCACATAAGTCATTCAAAAGTTGAAGTTGAAATGTACACCTCATCTAAATGTGTATTAAATGTCCTAGTTGTATTACAAACATCATGACTTGATGGTGTTTTAGCAATGTTCGGTCAATTCTCATATTAGAGACTACCATGATGAAGTAAGGGTGTTGTATTGTTGATGGATGCATGCCATGTGTTGTTGGGTAGGCCATGGTAATATGATATGAATGTTGTTCATGACAAGAAGAGGAAAAAATTTTCACTTGAAAATGGTGGAAATAAGTTATGGTTGCATCCCATGAAGGACGAGAGTGCAAAGAGTAGCAACAACATAGTGATGTTATATTTGGAAAAGTAATTTTTCAAAGAAATGAAGTGGGAAATGTTAATTTGCTCTTATGACAAGGGACAACATTGTGGCAGAGAGTGAGGTTCTAGTAGAAGTAAAGGGATCGTTGAAAGAACTTGAAGAATTAATCATAGATGACATAACAAGAGGATTGGCACCTATAAGGAGTATTGTGCACCAAATTGGCTTGTCATGGGATCAAGTTTATTGAACAAAGTATCACATTGAATAGTGCAATTTGAGAGTGAAGAGTTGAACATGCATGCCTCTAAGAGTTGTTGGACAAAGGTTTAATATGAGAAAGATTGATTCCTTGTGTAATTACCATAGTTTACACCAAATAAAGGAGGTGAGCGAAGAATGTGTATGGACTCATGAGCAATTAATAAAATCACCGTAAAATATATATTTTCATTGCCAAGATTGGAAGACTTAATGATTTTATTGAGAGGAGCATTCAACATTTTTCAAAAATTGATTTGAAGAGTGGGTATCCCCAAATCCAAATCAAAGAGGGTGATGCATGGATGATAACSTTCAAGACAAAGGAAGACTTATACATKTGTCTTGTATGTTATTTGGATTGRCAAGTGCACCAAGTATGTTCATGAGGTTGATGAATGAAGTGTTGAATCTATAAGTCTTGGAAGATTCATAATCGGTTGTGCATCTTGATTATATACTTGTGTTCAACATGAACACAYAGGATCATTTATAACATTTGAAACAAGTGTTGGAGCATGTAAGGAAAGAGAAGTATCTAATAAAAATGAAGTTGTGTTTGTTTTTTAGGACGAATTGGTATTTATGGGATTCGTTATATATCAAGAAAGGTTGGATATGGATCTAGATAAGTAAGAGACATAGATAAGTAAGAGGCATAGTTGAGTGTCCAACTCTAAGAAGTGTGTTTAGGTTATAAGTTCCAATGGATTAGAAAGATTCTATAGGAAATTCATCATAAATGTTAGTGGAATTTGTGCACACTAATAGATAGTATGAAGAAGAGAACTTTCCAAAGGAGTGTTGCAACAAACAAAATTTTTGAATTGTTGAAGAAGAAGGTGACAAAGCAAACCATGTTGACAGTATGAGATTTTAGTAAAGTATTTCAAGTTGCTTTTGATGTGAGTGGAATGGTCATAGGCATAGTATTGAGTTAGGAAGGTAAGATTATTTCTTTCTTTAGTGAGAAGTTAAATGATGCTAAAAAAATATTCAAGTTATGATTAGAAATTTCTATGTTATCCTAGTGAAATCATTGAAGAAGCTGAGGTATTTTTTCTACCCAAAGAATTTTTTTGATATATTGATCATCAAGAATTACAATACTTAAATAGTCAAGGAAAACTAAGTCAAAGGTACATGAAGTGGGTAGAATTTATGCAAAGTTACAATTTTGTGTGGAAGCGCCATAGGTTAGGAAGATTAAACTAGGTTATGGATGCCTTGAGAAGGAGAAGATCTACATTGTTGACTATTGTGAGTGTGGAAGTAGTTAGTATGGAGTAGAAGAAAGAGTTGTATGAGGATGATGTAGATTTTGCAACAACTTGGGAAGTGTGTAAGGAGACTTGAAGTGGTGATAGGATCACACTTGGAGTATTTTGCACAAGAATTATTTATTTTCATAAATAAATAGTTATGCATCCCAAGAGGATTTGTGAGGGAGAAATCATAAGAGAATTGTAAAGCAATGGATTAGGAAGACACTTTGGAATATAAAAAAATAAAGCATTAGTATAAGAGAGACATTATTGGTCAATATCAACCAAATATATGAAGAAGTGGATTGAGTTTTTAGGATATGTCAGCATGGAAAAAGAAGAAGTAAGAATATGAGGTTGTAGACATTGTTATCCGTACTTGTAACAAAATGGGAGATTTTAAGCATCGGATTTGTCCTTGGATTCGCAAAACATGACAACATAGTGATTCCATATTTGTTATTACATGGTATATTATCTAAAATGACACATTTTATTCCTTGTAGGAAAATGTGTGATCCCACAAATGCAATAGTGTCATTCTTTAAAGGGATAGTAAAATTACATGGGTTGCTTCAAAGTATTACTTCTTATAGAGAATATGATTTTTTGGTACATTTTTTGACGACATTGTGGATGAAATCATATACCAGATTGCTTGCAGTTTAGTTCAAAGTATTCTCCACAACTATATGGGAAGATCGAGGTAGTGAACAAAATTTTGGGTAACTTGTTGAGATGATTGATTGGAGATAACCCTAAAATATGGGATACGGTCTTCATGAAAGTTGAATTTGTGTATAATAAACTCATGAATAGGGACCTATAGGAAATACACATTTCCAAATATTGTATGGGAGATTTCTATAGGAACTAACATATTTGGTAAGTTTGCTAGAAGTATACTTGAAGAGTGCATATGCAAAGACATTTGTATAATTCATGAGGGATGTGCATGAATAGATAAAGTAGCAATTAAAACAGAGAAACTAGAGGTTTAAGGAAAAGGATGATGAGAAGAGAAGGGGGAATAAGTTTGAGGAAAGAGATTTGGTGTTAGAAAACTTGAAAAAGGAGAGTTTTTTGAAAGAAACATACAAAACTAAAAGCTAAAAAGGATAGGCCCATGTAAAGTCTTGAGAAATATTTCTAATAATGCATGCAAGTTGAGATTTCTAGAAGGATTGGATATCCCATTGATGTTCCCTATTGCCATGTTTATATGAATACTTTAAGGTATAAGAGGTGAAAATGAAGCAGATCAAGTTGCAAACTGGAAAAATCAAATTCCACAAAAGAGAGAAGAAATTTTATAAGTATTTGAAGAGCGAGTTATTGAGAATTAAGGAAGGAGAAGTACAAAGAGCACTTGGTTCGATGGAAGCAATAGAGTTATGAGGATACTACATGGATTTCAAAGATGAAATTTGGTCATTTTCAAGGGTCAACTATTGGATTCATGACATCCATCATGTGGCCTAGAAGCCYRCATTTTAATTACCAAGGGGKTTTAATGGATGAACATTWYTGACWAAGTAAAATCCTAAACCAATCAAAATATTTTCAAATTTCAATTTGGTTTTCTCATGAATTTATGAATTTATTTTATCTTATTCTAGATGATTAGGGGATCCAAGATGCATGATTCAAGTTTGGTAGTTATGTTTTAGGTCTTCAAATCATGGATAGGTTACACCTATATAAGGAATATATATGTTAGAATAATAATTATGTGTAGGTTGTTGCATCCAACCCTTGATGGAGGTAATTCTTGTAATTTGTGGCATGGATGAAGTCATGCACATGCCAATCCAAAGTATGTATTCGGTGAGACATGATATAGTGGCCATATGACATGTATTGACAAAGATGGAGAAACACTTGACAAATGGAGGACACGGGTGGGACAATCATAGGTTCATAATGGGAAGTGATTAAAAATGAGGTGTTAGAGCTCGATCATGTGGAAGCCATTAAATATAATGAGATATGAATGGTTGAAGTGATTATGGACATTTAGTGAATGGTTAAAAGGTGTGAATCATAGTTTAGAAATAATGAACAAGCCCCGACTTTTTTTTAATTCATAGACAGAGGAACACACACACTTAGGAACATGCATGCATTATTAATGTGTGCATGCTCCTAGAACATGCACATGTTCTTTTAAATTTGACTTGCTGACCTAGTTGGCAAGTTTGTGTGGTTGTTTAGATAGGTCTAAGGCTAATGTAAAAGAAACACATTCATGCTTTTAAGAATGTGGGCACACTTCTACATGAGCATCTTCCTCATCTATGCATTGCCAATTTTTTTCCCATCATCTTCATACAAGGGCCCTTTCACAAGGCTTACTTAAGTCAATGGTAACGCAAATGGTAATTAGTCTTATAATGTTATCAATTTGAAACATTACAAATCAAACTTTTAGATACATAGCCCATAACAAGTCAAACATTGTGATGTTATCTAAATGATATCACTGATAAATATGATTATAAAAAAATGTAAATTGATGGTAACGCAAATGGTAATTTGTCTTATAATGTTATCAATTTGAAACATTACAAATCAAACTAATCAAACTTTTAGATACATAGCCCATAACAATTCAAACATTGTGATGTTATCTAAATGGTATATGATTATAAAAAAAATGGAAGGAGTTTACCTTATGAATCTCTTTTATCTAGCACTCCACCATGGGAGTTTAGGGAGTGGAGAAGACATTTTTAATGGCAAAGTAAGAGCTACAAAGGAATTTAGAGAAGAATCTTCATTGTGCATAATAAGGATTACAAAATATTTACAATATAGACTATCTTCTTAATTCGTTAAACAATCAAAATTATGGAGATTTAATAAAACTTCTCTTACTCTAGAGTTTAGAGATAAAATATTAAAACAAAGTAATTAATTTCTAAAATACTATGAATTAATATTAAAAAAACATATAATATTATTTAATATTCAATGACATTTGTAATATAGACTATCTTCTTAATTCGTTAAAGAATCAAAATTATGGAGATTTAATAAAACTTCTCTTATTCTAGAGTTTAGAGATAAAATATTAAAACAAAGTAATTAATTTCTAAAATACTATGAACTAATATTAAAAAATATTTAAAAAAAACATATAATATTATTTAATAGTCAATGACACGCCCGGTGGGACTCGAACCCACAATCGCCTGATTAGAAGTCAGACGCCTTATCCATTAGGCCACGGGCGCCACACATTTTTTGAATTTGTTCAACTCTTATAACTGTTATTTGTTATTGCAACTATTAAACAATTTTATACAACTCCTCCTAGGGGGATTGATATACAACGGTATAGTAGTACATTTATCCGGCTCCTCCTATCTTTGTTTACATTCCATTTCCTTAAGAAAAAAGGCAATCTATTCCAAAAACAAAAGAGCAGGCAATTTAGGAAGGTCGTCACCTGACCACCTCTGCAATCAAACAAAGAGTGAACCTAAGCAGCATTCTGTTGCTGAGAGAGAGAATGCATGCTGATGTTCATCTACAGTGAAAAACTCTCCTTCACACAACACCATTCTTTCTTTCTTGTTGCTCAGTGATCATCAAGACCAAACACTTTTAGTTATATAGAATTGATAATCACATTTTCAAGTCTTTTAAAGTTTATTTTGAAAGCAAAAACCAAACAAGATTAAACTGCAAAAAAATATAATACAGTAATCATACAAATAAATACAGCAAATTTATTTGGTAAAACTGCAAATTTTCATTGGACAATGATAATCCGTTTTCTTATTGTTCAAGAGAAAATTACAACAAAACTCAAGCTTACAACCATTTCTCACACTCATCCCACACCCTTACCTATATGGACTTACATAGATAATAGCATCTCTTAGTTGGTTGTCACTATTTCAAAGTATTTAAATCCAATTCCAATCTACCTTGGTTTTATACTTTGTTGAGGCGTAAGGATTAATACTGGCTACTATTGACTATTGAAACATTTATATGTAGATCACCTATAATTTAGATAATAACATCTCTTAGTTGGTTGTCACTATTTCAAAGTAATTAAATCCAATTCCAATCTACCTTGGTTTTATACTTTGTTGAGGCATAAGGATTAATAGTGGCTACTATTGACTATTGAAACATTCATATGTAGATCGCTTATAATTGATAAATGGAGCTCTATAATTGTGAATGAGACAATTTGAATGGATTACATGTTACTTTGAAGTCAATTCAATTTAAATTATAATCTCTATCGATATTTTCATAAGAAGTAATTATCAAAATTGCAGTGGGATCAGAATTGCATGTAAACTAGTGGAGGATTTGAACTCTCAAACTCACCCAGGAAAATATTACGGGTTGTAATTAGGAAAATATCACGGGTTGTAATTATCTAGAAGATGATATTTTATGGTTGCCTTCTTATTAATTGAAAATAGATCTTTATGAAATAATAGTACTGGTCATTGGTCTTTGAAAATTGTTATGATGAACAATTTTGTTTTGATTAACTTTATTTTCTCTTGAATTTGTTTGCAAGAGTTCCACGAATCCAATACTCATTATCTATATTTTTGGTCAATTTTGCACTTTTATAGATATTTATTTCAAGATTTGATTATACTTGTTAATACCTACATTAGATTGATATCAAACTTGCTATGGTGATTATATTTTGTTGTTATTATACATTATGAAAAATGTATTAATCAGGAAATTACATCTTCCATCTAAAAAATTAGTGTTATTGAATATCATGGAGAGATTAAGTTCAAACACATAACGATTGAAATCTAGCATTTGCTTTGTTGGCAATATATTAGAGCATGTTTACAATGTGGATATTATTAACTCATTTGATCTTGACATATGTTTACAATTTTCACTTTCAACTTTTTTCCAAAATTAAATACAACATGAATGTGAGCGTTATAAACTCATTCAATCTCTGCATATGTTAGAAGCCTCGACTGATAATATTTGTGAGTGTGTATATAATGTTATATGTTTACAATTTTCACTTTCAACTTTTTTCCAAAATTAAATACAATATGAATGTGGGCATTATAAACTCATTCAATCTCTACATATGTTAGAAGCCTAGACTAATAGTATTTGTGAGTGTGAATATAATGTTACTATTGTGCAACCTAGGAATTGATCCACCAATAAAAGGCAAGTTTGTTACATGATGATAAATGTTGTATGAAAGGTAATAGAAGTAACGATTGGCA